>VXCM01003334.1:37487-50319 GCA_014773175.1 Lucifuga dentata
AAAAAAAAAAAAAAAAAAAAAAAAAAAAAAAAAAAAAAAAAAAAAAAAAAAAAGGAACTGTGGCCTGGGATTGCCCTTTTGCTGAAGTTTGTGCCTCACATTGCTTGAAACAGACTGAAACTTGCTTGAAACTGCCTGAACCTTGCTTGAAAAGATTAAGTAGGTTGCACAAGAGTTTAATAGGTGACAAGTGAGCTGAAAGAGAAGACCTGAAGAGACATTGAAGTTTTGTATGAATGCTAAAAATCTATCAGTTCACAGCTTAAAGCTGAACAAAACATGAAATCACAAACTTTTTTAACTCCTGATTTCTCAAAACCTTGAAAGGCATGAAAATGCTGAAGTAGTCTGAAGATGCTGAACATCTTGTGACCAGAATAATGTTTTAGAGGGATTTTTCACTGAAAGTAAGCAGAATTTTTAAATGCTTGGATGCAGGAATGGTTGAAGAACCCTCACAAGAATATTTGAAAGTGAAAAATTGCTTGAAAAATGCAGAAATAGATGCTGAATACTTAAATGTGCCTTTAAAGCTAAAAGAGTTGAATCATACAGGAGCGCATGATGTGTGTGAACATGTGTATCAGACAGACTCTGAAAAAGCTTTCATCTTTCCACAATGTTTTAAGTTTCTTTCTCAAAACATGAGGAATAGATAGGTTTCAAAATTGGAAAAACTGAAGATTTTGAAAACCAGTGAAATTTCCCTTTAATTTTCTCAGAAATTATGAAAGTTAGGAAAAATCAGAATCCGTTGCAAATAGTTGAAAGTCAGATGCTTATTTTATAAGTGGAATGACTGTTCTAAGTGAAAGTATGAAGGAGTGAGAAGAGCTGAAAGATTGGAAATTTTGAAAAATTTTCACATGCATTTTGAATGGGGAAACTGCAGGAAGAAAAGTGGAATATTCTGGAAAATATGAAAAACATCAACATTTGGTTTGAAGTCCACCCATGCCTGAAGGAGTCTGAACGAATGATTGGTTTGTAAATGTTTGTTTGGTTTGGCTGTTGTATGTTGTTGGGTTTCTAAAACAAACAGAAAGTCTGTCTCCTCATCAATTCTGTTTGCAACAAGCAGCTGTCAATCAAGTGAAATATGACACCGAGCAGAAAGGGAGGGACCATGAGCAGTTGTCAGTTAGAGAACACTCTAGAAACAGAGTGATGAAGATGCATGTGTCAAACAAATCACAATATTTCAAACATCTTTAGTTGAAATCCAAAGCTGTTTGACCTGTCAGTGAGAAAAGGCTTTCCTGAACATATCAATATATAATATGTTTAAAAATTCTGAAGATTGAGGGAGAAATCATCAAGTGAAAACACATGAAAAATGTGTCTGTCAGAAACTTTCTGAATGTTTTTAACATGGGCCTGAATGGGAGATTAATGTGACCACTTTGTGCTTAAAGGTCAAAAAGTTGAAAANTTTAACATGGGCCTGAATGGGAGATTAATGTGACCACTTTGTGCTTAAAGGTCAAAAAGTTGAAAAAAAATAAATGATAACATTTAAAATTTTTACATTTCCTGAAAGAGGACTAATTTTCCTATAATTGGATGTTTATTATTTCTGAAAAGTGAAAGGTGTTAAAAATATTAAGTTTTGTTTGCTTAAAAACTCCACTGGAGGAATGTAGAGCAGGGGTGTCTCAGCCAATCAGCTGGCAGCTGCTTCCCACTCTGATGTAATGGTAATTTCCCCATACACACTCATTATAAAGGCTTAATTTGACATAAAATCATGAATTTTGGAATCAGGAATTTTGACTGTATGATGCTCAACTCGAAACTGATAAACCAAAAAGTGGTTTTAAAATCACAGGCATGCTCCTTTAATTTGTTGGATCTGTAATGACAGATGTATGTGGAGCCACTGAAAGTAGACTGTATGTCATTTGTTTCCAAAGTCAAACAAAAAAGTGGTTTTGAAATCACTGGTATGCTCCTTTAATTTATTGGAATCTGGAATGATACATGCATGTACACCCGAGGAGTCCAGTTGAAAAGGAATTTTGACCATATGATGCTCAATTCAAAACTTATAAAAAAATGTGTTTTTAAAATCACCGGCATGCTCCTTTAATTTGTTGGATCTGTAATTATATGTCTGCCCAAGGAATCCACTTCAAAAGGAATTTTGCCTGTTGTTTGTTTCCTAATTTATAAACAAAAACGTGGTTTTAAAATCACTGGTATGCTCTTTTAATTTATTGGAATCTGGAATGATACATGTATGTAAGCCCAAGGAATCTAGTTCAAAAGGAATTTTGACTGTATGACGTTCATTTACAAACTTTTTTTTTTTTTTTTTTTTTNAATCTGTAGTGATAGATCCCAATACAGGGAATGTATTTCAAAAGGAATTTTGACTGTATGATGCTCATCTCAAAATTTATAAACATAAAAGTGGTTTTAAAATCACCAGCATGCTCCTTTAATATAGTCAGCAGGCAGCTTTGTACTCCTCTGTGTCGTGACAGCCTGTCTGTGTGGATCCTTTGATCTTTGCCGACAGCGCAAAGGGCGGGAAAAAGGAGCTGTACACAGCTTCTCAGTCAAGATTCACAGAAAACTCGATTACCAGTCCTCAAACAAAGCAATGTTGCTCCAAATGTTCAAAATGCTCAAATGTCTGTTCTCAGAAAGTGAGACACCATTAGAAAGAGGAGGATTTGGGGAAGAAGTACATGTAAGACTTTTGTCAAAATTTTGAAAATTGACGGAGTACTGGCAGTTTAAAAATGTGAAAGAAGTTTGCTTGTGAGATTTTTTTCTGGAGAATTTAACATTGGAGTGAATGAAGAGAAAACGGCCCTTGTCTGTGTTTAGAAGCTTGTACGTCAGAAATAATTTACATTTACGTGTAAATATTCATATTTGCAGAGAGGAGACTTGTAGCTACATTTTGAGGTAAATATTATTGGTTTTGTGCAACAACTGTGGAAGTTATGACAAATTTAAAATTGTTTGCTTTAAAATCACAACAGCAGTTAGAGTGGAGGCAGCTCAGCCAATCAGCTGTCATCAACCTGCACTCTAACTTTTCCCATACACACTCATTATAAACGCTGAATTTTACATAAAATATGAAGTTTTTTAACTCATGATTTCTCAAAAACTATGAAATGCATAAATATGCTGAAGTAGTATATGAAAGCTGAAAGTCTTGTGGCCTGAATAATGCTTTAATTTTTTTAATTGCTTGAAGTATGCTGAAATTGTAAGTGCCTGAAGACATGAATGCCTGAAGGATGCTTGAAGCCTCCTCTCATTGACTTTGAATGGCAAAAAAAAGCCTGAAAAAACCTTAATATTTCAGAAAATATATGAAATATTAATACAAAAAGAGATAGCCTACATGCCATGAATTTCTGAACAAACTGAACTTTGGTTTAAATTGGTTGAAGTATGTGGAACTAGTTAAGTGTCAAAAAACAGGCGGAATAATAATAAGTGAAACTAGAATTGCATTTCCTGTGGAACTGCAGCCTGTGATTGCCATTTGCCAGTTTGTGCTTCACATTGCTTGAAACTGATTAAAAATTGCTTGAAATTGATTGAACCTTGCTTGAAANTGTGCTTCACATTGCTTGAAACTGATTAAAAATTGCTTGAAATTGATTGAACCTTGCTTGAAAAGACGTTTGAATTGTAGTATGAGTATAATAGGTGAAGTGAGCTGAAAGAGATGATGTCAAGACACGTTGAATGCTCCATGCAGTTTAATGGGTACTTGTTACATTAAAACTGAAAAAAATATGCTTAAGTAAGGTTGAATATTTTGAAAAGTAAGAAAAATATGAAAATTCCATTAAGATTCATTAATGGTCACATCAAGATGAACATTATGAAGTTGGTTTGAAGTCTCACGAAGTCTCGTGAAGCATGTAGAAATAGTTGAGTTTTGAAAATTTGAAGTAGTGGAAGGATTGGTTTAAATGAAGTTAAATAATTTAAAAAAAGTATGAAAGATGGGAAGAATATGTTGAAACCCCTTAAGGAGCTACTCAAGCTTAACACAATCAAGTTGGNTGAAAGATGGGAAGAATATGTTGAAACCCCTTAAGGAGCTACTCAAGCTTAACACAATCAAGTTGGTTAGAAGATCATACCTTGAAGTACGTGGAAGTTTAAAAAAAGTGGAAAATTAGAAGATTCTGAAAATGAGTGAAATTTCCCTTTAATTTTCTCAGAAACTTATGAAAGTTAGGAAAAACTGGAATCTATTGTAAATAGTTGAAAGTCAGATGCATATTTTATAAGTGGAATGACTGCTTTAAGTGAAAGTATAAAGGAGTGAGAAGAGCTGAAAATTGGAAATTTTGAAAAATTTTCACATACATTTTGAATGGGGAAACTGCAGGAAGAAAAGTGGAATATTCTGGAAAATATGAAAAACATCAACATTTGGTTTGAAGTCCACCCATGCCTGAAGGAGTCTGAACAAATGAATGGTTTGTAAATATTTGTTTGGTTTGGCTGTTGCATGTTGTTGGGTTTCTGAAATACTCAAACAGAAAATCTGTCTCCTCATCAATTCTGTTTGCAACAAGCAGCTGTCAATCAAGTGAAATATGACACCATGAAGAAAGGGAGGGACCATGAACAGTTGTCAGAGAACACTCTAGAAACAGAGTGGTGAAAACGCATGTGTCAAACAAATCACAATATTTCAGACATCTTTAGTCGAAATCTAAAACTGTTTGAACTGTTAGTGAGAAAAGGCTTTCCTGAATGTATCAATATATAACATGTTTAAAAATTTTGAAGACTGAGGGAGAAATCATCGAGTGAAAACACATGAAAAATGTGTTCTGTCAAAAACTTTCTGAGCGCTTTTAACATGGGCCTGAATGGGAGATTAATGTGACCACTTGGTATTTAAAGGTCAAAAAATTGAAAAAAATAAATCAGAAAAAATTTAAAATTTTTACATTTCCTGAAAGAGTACTAATTTTCCTACAATCTGATGTGTTTATTGTTTCTGAAAAGCGAAAGGTGCTAAAGATATTAAGTTTTGTTTGCTTAAAAACTTCACTGGAGGAATGTAGAGCAAGGGCCTCTCAGCCAATCAGCTGTCAGCTGCTTTCCACTCTGATCTAATGGTCATTTTCCCACACACACTCATTATAAATGCTGAATTTGACATAAAATCATGAAGTTTTTAACTTGTAATTTTTTTTTTTTTTTTTTTTTTTTTTTNGAATAATGGTTGAATTTTTTTTCTAGCTGAAAGTATGCTGAAGTTATAAATGTTGAAGAGAGGAATAGTTGAAGGATGTTTGAAGCCTCCTCCAATTCATTTTTAATGGGGAAAAGTTCCTGAAAAATTTTGAATATTTCAGAAATTATAAGCAATATTAATACCAAAAGTCATAGCACACTTGCCAAAAATTTTCTGAACAGCCTGAACTTTGAATGGTTTGAATAAGTTAAAGTATGTTGAAGTAGTTAAGTGTCAAAAAAGGGGTGGAAGAAGAATAATAATGATAATGATAATAATAATAATAATAATAATAATAATAATGATAAAGAGTAAGAAGAACAATTGCCTGTGAATTGCTTCGCAATCACATTCCTCCTACGGAGTTTTGTAATTCCCTCAGCTGACCTCCTGATGTTGTTCCATCAATTTATTAGTTTAATAAATTACCTGTTTTCCTGAGTATTGTCATAGTATTCCTCTGATTTTCTGAAAATAATCCATGTATGGGTCGTGGCTGTTTTAAAACTTCACCACTTTAACGGGGCTTCTCTTCCTGACGCACACCGGAATGATAACATCACGCTCTTGTTCTTTTCATGGATTATTTATTTTCAAAACCAAAACAACAAAACATGAGGTGAGGTAAATGACTGTACCACTGCTCCGTTCCTCCAGCTGAGTGTCTATAGATCCTCCGTGACGGAGCCGCATAGGTATCATAGCCGGATCATAGCGGCAATTCACGGAGCCGGCTCTGATCAATCAGTAGCCTATATTAAAACATAATAACTTATTTGATTTCACTTTTCCCAAATTAAATATTTTAAAC
The DNA here is from genome assembly GCA_014773175.1 of Lucifuga dentata. Taxonomy (NCBI): domain Eukaryota; kingdom Metazoa; phylum Chordata; class Actinopteri; order Ophidiiformes; family Bythitidae; genus Lucifuga; species Lucifuga dentata. The sequence continues at coordinate 43,529 of VXCM01003334.1, forward strand.
ATTTGATAATTAATCAAGAAATGGCTTTAACACTGGTACCGGTAAAAATGATATTTATTTCAGCAGCTGATTACTGTAGTGTTTACTGGTGTCTGCAAATATCTCATTCTATGGTATGATTCAAACTATTTTCCATGGGTAGTGGGAATAGGTAATATTTCCACGCTTGGAAATTTCGATCTGATTTGAATTACTCGACTATAAGCCGACCCCCGATTTGCGTTGTGAAATTTGGTGAAAAAATCTGAGCTTATAGTCGAGTATATAGGGTAATTCTAATGAGTATTTTCTTTATTAAAATAATAAATTGTCGGCCTTTCTAACCAAAAACTTTTAAAATAACAAGTTTTAGCAGCAACGTCCAGTTTCCTTGTGAGGAACACCAGTCTGTCTGCTGCCTCTGGCTTGATGCTCTGATATGTTATAGTATTCCACCTACAGATAGTGATGTTACATCTGATACCAAAGCTCCAAAGCTTGAATCAAAATAGCGGTGCAGTGACGTCTAAACCACTGCATCAGAGCTCACTTTGGATCAGCGAAAATCACGTGACTGATGACGTTTGAAGCAGCTGCTGCTTCGTTGTGTCGGTCAATGTGCCGGTGATTTGAAGTGGTCTGAACCAATGAGGCGCCTCTTCTCTATAAAGTTTCCCAAAGCACGCACAATCTTTGTGGGTTGTACAGTGGCATATTACATTGTTCGATATCATGTGATTAGAAAACTCCACACCATAAACCAGGACACAACAAACATTAATATAAAAGTAATGTAAGACAGTTAATGATTTATGGAAATCTTTACATGGCTGGCTGAGATCTAAGTCCATAAACANAATGTAAGACAGTTAATGATTTATGGAAATCTTTACATGGCTGGCTGAGATCTAAGTCCATAAACAGATTTCTAATCCAACTGAGAATAATATTTAATGACAAGGAAAATTTAGTTTCATGAAAATAATATTATTATAATGACAAAGTATTATATACATAAATGCCATTATGCTAAATCCCCCCATTGTGGAATGCACAAATGCACTCTCCTTTTGTAACTCTTGAAAATTATTAAGAGCCCTCCTGCTCAAAAACTCGGTTCTCTGATATATGAATATTTTAGCCCCTTGTTTTCTTTTATTTTTCTTCATGTTTTATCCTGTATTGTTGCAGTTAATTCTTTGCTTTATAGAGTATATTTATAATATTTAATTATTTGGAGATTCTGTTCTTTTGTGAAAATCTAAATACATGGTTATAAAAAGTGTGAAGCTTGATGATTACAATTAAAAAAAAAAAAGATGGTAGTCAGGGAATCAAACTGAAGTAATCTTCTGTATGAGAGGCAAATGATCTAACTGTGCTGCTTGTGCCACACTTTTACCTTTGAAATTATAGATCTAATGTGCCAGGTCATTTGCAATTCATTGGTTTTACCACTACGTCAGTGTTCATTGGTTCATATGAAGCTTCGAGTAATGAACCTATTTCTGACACAATGTGCCGGAAAGCCTGAATGCTTCAGAAAGCTTCATTTCGCCATCACTACCTACAGACCTGTTTGCTGCACGCCATGAAGTGTGGAGCAAATGGGTCTCTAAAATTTATAGGAGCTCCGCGCCGTGAAGCGCAAAACCGAAAAACTTCCAAATGATGAAATGACATTACCTTTTCTAGAAAAGACCTCATCTTCAAACTGTTTGTTAGCATCTTGCTAGCATGTCTGACCCACTGAAAGCTTCATGGGCATGACATCAGCAAACGTGATGGACCGTTGATTGGTAAGGTTGGAGACCATGTCTGTGTCTGCTGCAGGCGGAGCCACGGACCCTCCCGGACACGCATAAGGTATAAACAAGGCTTATAGGTTTAACACGCACAGGAAGGGGCTTGATTAACGGAGAGCGACCCACTGCTGCATTTTACCCGTTAAAAATAGTTAGATAGTAGGTTTTTAAAAAAAACTTGATTTTGCAATTCAGCCATTTTACGCATTGTGCCAAAATGTAAACTCGAATTAATCTATTAAATTGATTTATCAACCAGCCCCAGCTCTGACACAAGTAAAAAATACTCTTGATAGTGGCGGGCTAACTGTTAGCTGTCTTTTNTTTTTTTTTTTTTTTTTTTTTAGGGTCTACAGTCATGAATATTACTTTTAAAAGCTGTTACAATCAGAAATATTACTTTGCCACAGTTAAATGGAGACTTTGTTTTTATTTATAGTATGAGTTCAATAGTTTTATGTCGTAATTTACATATATATGTATTTTTTAAATCTCCATAAACATTAATGACCTACCTTTTTCTCTCACCAGATTCTCCAAAATGTTGGCAGTCAAACATTTGTCTCTGCAGAACACAACTGGGTGTTCCTCAACTTTGTGGGCATTCCTACACCGTGAGACGTGATTGGTTTCAAGAAGTGGGCGTTCCTACACTGAGATTCCATTCATGATAATTTATTTTTTCAACTCTAAAACAGAAATAAAAAAATTACAGGAAGAGATGTGCGACACTTTGTGGCAATGGAGTTATCCTTATGAATTTTGCTGACAGATAACTTTGGAACTATCGTATTTTGGAAAACTAATTGGACTTTGAAAACGAACTGGAGGTTACTACAACAGAATTTCTCTCATCTTTTGATCAAGACAACTCTTTTTGGATCGTTTCTGCTCCCACAACCTGTGGAGTGTGGACACAGAAAGATGAAGTCCACTGCAGCGTCCGACACTGATCCACTACAAACAAGAACTCCGAGTTCTGCTAAGCTCACTGCTGCAGAGATGCCGAGTAACCAACGTCCACATACTAAAAGAAAATGTCTCTCAAGAAAGGAACTTCTTCTCACTGGACTTAACTGACAAGGATTACAGCATCATACACTGTAAAAACTGAGATTGGGGTTAATTAATATTTAATAAATAAATAATAGTAATCTATACACAATAAAAAAGACTGCAGTTTTGAATCACATTGAGCTGAATTAAACAAATTTGAATTATTTCTTAATTGTATTTTACTCAGTTTTGTTTGAATAAAATCAGCTATGAATTAGTGAGTAGATTTTAATTGTATTTTATCAGTTAAGTCAAAGGTGCAGAAAATTCATAAATTTTACTCATTGGGAGGTATTTGGTTTTAATCACCTTACACTTCTGCCTAAGGCATTTTGCATGTGATCAGTCATCATCCGCCATCTTCCACACATTCAAGGAAGGACTGCGGGGCTCAAGGTAAGACCTTTTTAATCGTTGTTAGTGAAAGAAAAATTTATGACCAAGTTGCTGTAGCAGTTGGACATTGTTTTGCATTACTGGAAGTTGCCAAATATGGCAGCCTTTCTGTGCTGTAAATTCAAATTAAGTCTTGAAGTCTGTCTGTGTCGTCTTAGATTGGACTAAAAGCATGGCAAGGACTGAAAACTGGTTGGCTCAATGTCACAGTTTCATGTGACTTCCCAAGTGTAACATTATACCGTATATAATGCCCTTTTACTATATGGGCTAAATTACCTTTACTTATTTTCTTCGCCTCAGCCCGAGGTNTATATAATGCCCTTTTACTATATGGGCTAAATTACCTTTACTTATTTTCTTCGCCTCAGCCCGAGGTTCCTCCCCTCTCCCACCTTAACAAGCTAGCTGACGTTAGCAAGTAGCTAGCCGATATTGGAGACTCATTAAAATGTAGCAACACACAGAGTGCTCTCAGAGGTGAATAATTTCAAGTTATATTTACTGCATTTCGTTCTCTCAAGTAAATTGTAACGTTACTCAAGTAACATTNTCAAGTTATATTTACTGCATTTCGTTCTCTCAAGTAAATTGTAACGTTACTCAAGTAACATTTTTTTAATCAAGTTACATCCCATTAAGCAGTAACTTTATACTCCTCAGCTTTCGTAACATTTATGGAGAAAATCAGTAATGTTAGGTTTGTCTCGTTACATTTTGAAACAAACTGCGCTATTTCCTCTTTCTTGCTTTTTTTTTAATGTGGCGTTATTTTCATCAAAACTTTGTTGTAGTGTTTTGTGCAGACTCTGGATGGTGTTATGTTAACTTAATCCTAAATTCGCGGAGGTTCTGTGTTATTAGTAGCCTAATGTAGCCACGCAGCTTCATGTCTTTGCGGTCACGGTAACACGAAGAGGCCACAGCAGGAGGACGGCACGTCTTCCATTTTTATCTGTTGCAGTGTGCTTTCAAACAGTGGTTGCTGACCATGCTGACAGATTACAAGCTGCGTTTATGAATGGTGGTTTGAGACCAGTAAATTTGAGCACGGTGATCTAAGCTGCCAGAGAGGAGCTTCATTAACGTAGTTATGTTCGCAAACCATGCTTAGTATCAGAAGGCTGCGCGACATCTGCTTTTTCCTGACGATATAGTTAAATATAGAATTCATGTTGCCAACAGTGTATCCACAAAACAGAGTAAATCACTGCATTAGGCCCCTGGAGTCTGGACATTATTGTAGAATGAAGAGACCAAAATAAATACCAGAAAAAGAGTCCATATACACACGGAAAAATGACCTGAATGCGATTTGCCTGATCATGTTTCAACCACTGATAGGTCTAGTTCTCCTTAGGTGAAAATAAAGAAAGGAACACACTTGTAACCATAAAAGATGATGAAATGTCACATCATTTGATATGAGAAATTTTGTTTGTCAGGTTTATTCTTAGCCTCATTCTTTTTTGCATAGTCTACATGTTTCAGTGTTCCTGCTATTTGCATACCCTCAAAGTAAAGGATATATAAACGTTTAATGAGTTTAATAATAATTGTTGCACGACAGTTTTTATGCTGATTCATAATATTTTATGGAAGTAAATGAATTGTAATTGTCTGAAGTAAATGAACTGTAATTCCTCTAATAGTTTGCATCTGTCTTTCAGTGTCCATAATATTTGGTTAGGTGGAGTAAACTGTTTTTGGGATTCAAGTATAAGAACACATATACACATATACAATAGAACACATATACAGTAAGTGATACTCTTTGCATTTACCAGTTTGACACAATACTTACATTTGTCCATGCATATTTTGTGGTATTTAGTATTGAAATGTATTGGTATGGAACATTTCTGATCACATTTAAGAGAGAAGAAAATGGTCTTATCCTGGTATATATTTAACTCATTATTAATTATATATGTAGGTGATAATGGTGTGATGGTCTATCACAAACTGACTACAGAAACCGGTGTATGTTCACATTTTTATCTTCACCTTAGAAAGACAGAAGAGAAGACCTGTGGTACAATGGTGGTACTATGCACATAAGTAAACACAAACAAGACAGAGCTGTGCCGCTTTTTTAAGTGTGCCAGATTCAGTTTACTGTGGTTACATGTTTTCCTTCTGCTGCTTGTGTGTTGGGTACTTTCCTGACTAAAATGTGCACAATAAACTTTCCCAAACTTAAAATATTGTCCGCTTACCTGAGTGACAATGAGTGTAAATCTGTAACTCACATTTTCATCATATGTGGACAAGCAAGTGTAAACTTTGTGTTTGTTTAGTTACTTTTAATATGTTCCCTGTTGTGTGTGTGTGTAAAATATGAATTTATCCAATTGGATTAATGCAGATATGTTTTTTTTTTTGTCTAGGTGCATGAAGAATATTTGGAATTTATCAACAGGTATGTCTTGCACCTATATGCAATACACTAGGGCTGTCCACAATAAAGAAATTCTTAGTGACTAACACTCATGATTTTGTCGACTAATCAGTTGATTTCATGGGCAGATCTGTAAAATTGAGTTTCTCCACAAAGAATCATGTAAAAGCACCATTTTAAATCTTATTTACCAGAGATGTACTCAGAAGGTTCTTGGAAATAAGTCATTCAGCATGAAAAAAGCATTAAAAAATGACAAATCGACTAAAGAAATCTTAGTTGACTAAGACCAAAACTACCGATTAGTCAACTAGGGGACAGCCCTGCAATACACAACATGCTGTGATACCACATTTCACATACAGTACATGCTGTGTAAAGATTTGTACACTGTTTGTTTTGCAATACAAAATTTGACAATTACATTATTTGAATCAACTTTTGCTGGTTAAAAAGTAGATTTGCTACAGTTTTCATTGTCAGTGATGTTCAAAATATGTAGTTCCAACCTGAATTTGAAATTAAAGCAGCAGAAAATATAGAAATACATATCAAATACTTATACAATTAAGCTCTGATGATGCATGATTTGTACATACTTTTCCACACTCTAGTTACTGTCTAGTCATCTAGTGGGTGTTATTACATTGACATTAATTAATCACATTTTCTTCTTGTAATAATGTAACAGCTAAAAAAAAGTTGTTTGTGAACATTCTTTAGATTTCAGACAAAAACCATATAAACTCAATTTTAACGTAATAGGTACAACAAAAAACAAATACTAAACAATAAATGCTAAAACCAGAAGTGCCCCATCTCTTACATGTCATGGTACATTATTTATTATTAGATCTGTTAGGGATGTAGGCTAGTATTGATACACTAAGTGTATAAGGCCTTTTTCTCTTATTACCTTAGGTTTTGGCCAATGGGATGGCAGTGTAAGATCTGCAAATCTTTGTCTTCGACAAAAGGTAATCTACTAAAGCATTACAGACTACAACACAAAACATTTGGTCATGGACAATCCCAGCCATGTCTATATGACAGTTGTCCTTGCACATTTAAAATGCAGGGTGCCCTTTGGACACATTTGTCCAGATACCATGCAGCTGAAGAAAGTCTACAACCAGGAATAATTTCTGCTTTCA
>VXCM01003335.1:0-23171 GCA_014773175.1 Lucifuga dentata
GAGCTTGAGTGACACAAGAAGCAGGAAGCTCAGTTCTGAATTGTTGGCTCGTACCTTAAAATGAGAGGTGTTATATAAAGAGATAAGCAAAATTAGCAGGTAAAATTGGATTACTTTGGATGAGCCATGTGTTGTTCTTAATTTAAATGTGCATTTTAACTTGTGTATTGTATAACAGTAGCAGGAAAGGGAATCAGGGAAAAAAAAAAAAAGATACAGACCAAACTCCTGCAACCCAACAAAGATTTGCAGATGTCCTTTACTTTACTGGGTAGACATACTCTTACCACCTCTTAACAGTCCATGATGCATTGTTTGTAGAAAACATGCATTAAATGGAACAACTGCATACCATTATGGATGTGCATAATGTATATGATCAGGTGTACTTTACATTACTCTGTGTTTTTACCAAAGGAGTTTGACGGAAGCGCAGGAAAACCACAAACACAGCTGTTGTCACCATGACACCGGACACAGCTACTGTTGTCAGTGTAATGCCCAAAGTCTCATTAAAGGACAGGAAGTCCACTACACGAGGCATGCAGGCAGTTCGCTCAGGATTGGACCAGAGCTCTAATGGACAACGCTCACACTGGGAGGAATCTGGGAGAGAAAAAACAAAATTAAACAAAAAATGGGGGGGGGGGGGNGGGGGGGGGGGGGTTAGAGGGGTAGAGAAGGAGAACAATACAACAATGAAGGAAATACTTCATATAAACTCGAACACTACAGTCAGAGTCATTTATTTAATTTTGAAAAAAAATCTAGTGATTTCATTACCAGTTTTATTGCTAAACTCTCCATCAGCACATTGGATACAGTCAAAGCAACAGACAGGTTCCCCTTTCCTGGTGGCCTTTCGGGTTCCTGGGGAGCAACTCACACTACACACTGAAACAGGCACCTAAACAGCAAGTCAAACCAGATTTTCATAAAATATTTTTCAGATTAAATGTCTTGTGAATTATAATAAATTTAAATTCAACAGCAAGACTCTGAATCTGCATAATCTGCATCAAAATAAACACTTTAAAAGCAAATTTGTGTTTGGTTTCAATCCATATTATTTTCCTGTCTGAATACCTGACTGGACCTTGTGCTCCACTGAATAGCTGACTCATTAATGTGTAGGTCAGACCCATCCACGCGACCAATCAAAACAGATTTTAGTGTCCCCTCAGGAGTGTTCTGCCAGTTGACAAGATCATATCTCGCTGGAATATCAGCTCCGTCGAAGTAAAACATTTCACCCTGTGGTGTGGTGAAGTTCACTTTGTTCAAGTGCTGCAAAACCTGAAAGGACCAAATAAAATAGAAACAGATTACATTTAAAATACAGAATATTTGATGATCATATATATTGCATATAACAAATGCAACTGTAAAGAATTATTTTCAGTATACAATTTTAAAACTCCTGGAATTTCAAAATCATTGATTGTGAATGTGATGACTACCTCTGCATCTCAGGAAAAGCAAGTGTAGAGATCATCATGTTTACCTCTTTAGGTTTGATGTGTTTTGTAGACAAGCATATGGAGCTGTTATTTCTAGGAGGACTGTCTCTGTCAGGGCAGGAGAGAAGGCTGTGGAGGGCATGGGCTGCAGCATACACAGCAAGATAGACGTTATATGTCACTCTTAGCTGTGAAGTGTCAGTAAATTCATGCTGCATGTCCTCCAGAGACTCTGTCCCACTACAGGGTGGCAGGTCGGAATTCTGACGGGGCCTGTTGGCACGAGGTGAAGTAGACACATTTGATGTATAGTCAGACGTCGATGGATTGTTTGTAGAGTTCAGTGTTGAAGAGCGATATGCAAGCACAGGGGTGTCACGTGATTGTGTAACTCCAAGACTACATCCAAACTCCTTTTCCCATAATTCTCTTAAGAACTTGTCATCTGGACGATGAGATGGATGTAAACTTCTGAGATAATTTTCAAATCCAGGTATGGCTGAACTTCGAATGGCCACACCAAAGACACCGCTTGCCACTTTAGAGAGGGCAGGATTTTGGAAAAAGCCATCTCTAGTGCTCCATGCCTCACTAGCCAAAAAATGTCTATCAGTTACCTGGTAATTGTAAGGCAGAACAATCAAAATATTTAAATAATGATCATGTTTATAACTCAAAATGTCTTATTTTTCTGTGAAAATGTATTTAACCATATACTTCTATGATATAATTTGAATTTCAGATTCTTACTTTTTTCTGGGCAAGTTCCAGGAACAGTAGCCTTACAATTGTATACCAGCAAAATATCAATATCACCCTCACATTTGAAGCTTCAATTGTGAGTGCAGCCTGTCTGATATCTCTTGTTAGGGTTTCCCAGCTAACTGTCTCTACAAATGCCAAACACACTCCTTTGCCCTGTACCTCCTCCTGAAATGTCTGAAATATAGAGGAAATATCATTAACATGAGGTCATGAACAATGTATATGCATATGTACTTATTGTGTGGATCCTATGAATGCTATTCTACAATCAAGAGGACATCAAATCAAAATAAAGGCACCTTTATTGCCATATGTCCATAATCATTGTTTGCTATCACTGCTCCAATCCAGGTCCAGTGGAAGCGCATGGCAAGCTGGGCCATGACCCTGGCTTGGTAAATATCACTGGGGATGGTTCTGAAGAAGTTAGGAAACCTTTGCCTATCACTCAGACAGGGGCAGCTAGCCATGTAGCTAATCTGAGAGAAAGACAATATAATTACACACTGAATTACTGTGGAAGGCTAAAATATTATTCTTAAAGAATTACACTCACTACAGGTACAAACATCGGCCCCAGGAAAATGGAAAATATCTTGGCTACTATGGACGAGTCAGCACCAATGACCAAAGATACAGTTTGATCACCTGATGAAAACATTATACAGTCAAGTGAGGTTCAAGGGTTGATTTCAAAGACAGCACATGGTCTTTATGCTATCATCATTTAAATTGGTTATGCTATGGAATTGGTAGGAGGTAAGTTCACAGCACATCATTTATTACCTCTCCTCTCGCTACCTCCCTTTCCGTACACATCAGAATCAGCAGCAGAGTCTGATAAGCTGCAGTGGTCACTTTCACCTCCAACCAATGACAGCACTCCCCGTATTCCTCCATGTTGGCCACAGCTATCAAGAATACGGTAGCCCAGCCTCACTCCTGGTAGCAGGGTAGNCCATGTTGGCCACAGCTATCAAGAATACGGTAGCCCAGCCTCACTCCTGGTAGCAGGGTAGTGTCACGATTGATTTCATCCACAGCAAACACCAAAGCATACATATACTTTAGACTAGGGTGATTTACCCTGAGATCGCAGGAGATAAAGAGTGAGAGAAACACAAAATATTTAACTGTGAATCCATCTAGTATTAATCTATAAGTACAATAAGTAATCGTTTTGCATCATTATAACACGTATAGTCATAAAAAGATATATTTTTAACAAGACAAATGCTATGTTACATTGAATTATTGAATTGAAGTGCAGCACAGGCACTGTGCTCTACATTGTATAGATAGATAGATAGATAGATAGATAGATAGATAGATAGATAGATAGACATAAAGCTCAAATTGCANATAGATAGATAGATAGATAGATAGATAGATAGATAGATAGATAGATAGACATAAAGCTCAAATTGCAGACAGTACACCTTCACATATGATATGCAATATTCACAAAGTGCAATTCAGAGTTTTACCCAGTACAATAACTGTAGTGTGGGAGTGTAGTGAAGTTAGGGGTGAAAGATGAAGGCTGATAGCCAAGATCAAAGAGTCCGCCGATCACTACATCTCCATCCTGGAACAGACCCTGGCGACTCGGTTGATTCCACTGAGAACACATCTCTTTCTGAACCACCTGCAGCCCCACTCTGAGTCCAAATTGTCTGCCCACCATTCCCACAAGGAGCAGGGTGGATGCTAACACTTCATAAATATAATTCATTTCACATCCAGTATCTCAATAGGAGATTATACATGAAAAAAAAGACCTGCAATAATTTCAGTATTTGTAAAACATCAACAGTTCCTGCAAGAAACAAATTCAAATAAGATCAAATCTGCATCAAATCTGCCTCAGGCTTTTACCACAGAACAGGAGAAAGTTAATATTTCAGCCTTACGTCTTTCACCTGTGAAGTAAAAAGAGACAAATTAAAGGTAAAGATGATGCAAGTTGTACTTACAATATCTAAACTCTGACATACCCCCACCCTGCTCTGCTCAACTTTGGTGTTATTGTTGGTTTTTATAATGACTATGAAGCCCAAGGTGGTGTGATAATAATCAGTGCTATGAACCCACCTCTCTCAAGGGTGGAACCAAAAGATAATAACATCGCATGTCTTTTTACACTGTGATGCTGAAATGTTTATCTGAAGGTTAGTGACCTCAGCAGTCCTGATAGAAAACTATGTAAATCATCAATATGCGGATAATACTTGAATCCATAATGGTTCACAAAAAGAATATATACCTTGTCATACAATATATACATTGTGAAAAAGTATTTGCCCCTTCCTGATTTCTTCCATTTTTACGTTTGTCACATTTAATTGTGTCAGATCTTCAAACAAAATTTAATATATTACAAAGACACCCCGAGAAAACACAAAATACAGTTTTTTAAATGACTGTTACATTTATTGAAGGAAAAAATATATTGCACCTATATCACCCATGTAAAAAAAAAAGTAATTGCCCACGTAGTTAATCAACCAAGTACCCAAATTTAATTAATAATTATATTCAACTAGGCTAAATACAACCAGACTTTATTACTGGATCCCTGTTGAATCTAAATATCACTGAAATTCAGTGGTGGGCCATCAGGGCCAGCAAGGCCTTCTCTGCTGGCCTAGAGATTGTCAGAATCAGAAAATTATANGTGGGCCATCAGGGCCAGCAAGGCCTTCTCTGCTGGCCTAGAGATTGTCAGAATCAGAAAATTATAATTTATAATTTAATATATATTTTAATTAGTGCTATATGTATTTTTAAAAAAGTTCTTTCCCATTAGTCTAATAACATCATTTCATTACTACTCTCTCCCTCTATTGCGCTGCTTCCAGTGCAACTCATAGAAATTAGAGCTTTTATCCAATCAGATTTTCCACCTGTAGTGTCTCCTAGTAAAAAAATTTAGCCTGAGGCCTTCAAAATCTCGAGTAAATCCCCTCTGCTGTTCAAGCAAATGGGATGATGTTGTTGATTGTCATATTCTTTAACCAATCAGATTTCGAGTTTGCCATATTGGGCGTATCCTTTTACATGCCAGGGCCTTCTAGCTGGTCTAGGTCTACATTATCACAGTGCCAGTTAGTAGCGTAGCGTTAACACGCACGCACGTACAGCCTTCCGGAAATTCAGAAGAAGAGGGCCAGTTCGCTAACTGAAGTAAAACTAGCTAGCACGTAACATAGCATTATCTAATGTTTATTTAAACTTTCTTTCTTGACGATTAGATTTTTAGATGGAGTGCTTTAGATTTTTTGTTTAGATTTTTACTTAGCCCTGTTGTTTTTTAACGCACAATGGCTGAAGGAGGAGAAGAAATGGATTTACTGGTAAAGTCTTTTCCTAGAAGGACCTTTCAAAAAAAGCTGGAAATACTGTTCAACCCTGCCATTGAACTCTTTACAAAGAAAGAAAGGAGGATGGACTTTGTCTTCAAATGATGAGCAGCTTTGGTAAGTTTGATGAATTTTTATGTGGCCAGAATCTGTGAGGAATTGTGAATGCTGATTGTGTTATTTGTGTTTTACAGCATTTTTGCTTGCTTGGTGGTCGTATGAGTAAATGTGATGGTTGTTGTGAGTTTGTTCTTGTTTCTTTGGTAATGACATTGATTTGGGCTCTGCCATGTCTACTATATGTGATGCAGCATCTTGTCATACTGCGTAATAATGCTACATCCTATTCATGTCTCAGCAGTTAGTGTGTTGTAACTGTCATAGGTCTTGATCCTCGTGTTAAATCACTTTATTCCACTCCATAAATGTTACTGTCATTGTGAATATGGGGTGGTTACATTGAATGAAAATAGCCTATAGCCCTAGTGTCATGCTGAGGTTATGAGAAGGTGGTTTAATTGCGGGAGGATAGCACTGAAGGCCTAGGAATAAAATATGTGGCCCACCACTGCTTAAATTGAGCCTTTCCAGCAATGTGAAGTAGGCTTAAAGGTCTCAACAAGCACCACACTATTCTCAGAGCAGGAGAAATTGATCAGCAATATGGTCTTTTAACTAGCTAATAATATTTTTACTCCAGTAAGGTGTGTTTTTTCATTTTTTATTAGTGATTAGATGTTCCTGTTTATTCCCTTTGTAAGATGGGTGGAAAACTGTACATCAAAACCATGCCTGGCCCAGTGACAGAAACCACTGCCATGGCCGAAGGGATGCATTTATTTACATATGTTTGTATGTTACTCTGTGGCCAAAGCAATAGGAATATTATCCCTGAAATTCAGCGACACACTATTTTGTGTACCAGTGCGAAAGTCTTACTTGAAGCAATCTTCATATATGGCAATACAACATAACTAATACAGCAATTAGACCTTGCCTAACTAATAATTGGCATGCAACTGCTATTGCATTAAGTGTGGCATAGTCCGACACAAAAAGCATGGATACTTCAGATATTCTAGAAACTACTAAGGCTACTAGCAAAAGGAGTCAAAAAGAAATCAAAGTCAGATTTATTAATTCACCAGGAACAATTTAGTTGTCAGTTAACAATAAATCATATTTACCTATACAGCAAATTTAGAAGGTCAATTCATTAGAGTTCCAACCATGAAATAAAAACATAGAATTTCTTCTCCTGGCAGAGAAATACATAATAGGCTACACATTCAGCAATGTGGGAATCATGTATTAAACAATCTCAACTATCTTTTTTGGTCTTACTCCTTAAATACTCAGACTCGACAAACCCTCGTGTCATAAAAATGCAATCAGATAAACGGGTAACTATTGGACACCCCAGGAAGCTATGGATCTTCCATGCCACATGACTTGTAATTGCTGTGGAGCTTACAATGCTTGGCAGTGTAGATTCTGTCTCCCTCCATGGGTCTGTAATGGGTTTAATTTTAATCAATGTGAAACTGAGATCATCTTACCAATCACACTGAGACCATTCCAGTGACACCAAACATGAATATGTTTGCAAACTTGCAATCTTATAATACTGTTTTGGTTAAAAGTCTGGAAAACCCAGCATATTATTGTAGTAGTGCATTTGTTTTAGAAGTGAACATTTATGCATTTGTTTTGGAAGTGAACATTTATTTCATTTATTTATTTATTTATTGTTTATTTGGCAGGAACGTTACATTCAGCCTTGCCACAGACCAATGTGGAAAATGCAATATAAGACACCTAGCTTAAGCTAATTTGCAGTCCTTGTCCCTGGTCAGGCTTTTAAATGCAACAAAAAACAATCCACATAATTCCTACAAAACACAAAATTAAAACAGAGAATCAAATTTACATAAAAATTGTGTTTGTGTGAGCATGTGAGTCATTAATGCTCACATCTCTGTCGTTGCTTTTGCATTAAACACCTTCAATTCTGTTTGAGCTGCAAGTTCAATAATAATAGCTGGCAGATTTTCAAGTGTCTCTGCTCCAGCACAGTGGATCCTGCTGGTCACGGCCATGATTTTACACATTGGCTGTCTACATTAACATATATAGTCATGTCATTGTAATTTCTGTTTTTCAAGGAGTTATCTGACCCATACAGCTCATGAAAGTCAGCAGTCTCAACTGTTGATATGTTTAGTGCTTAACTGATAACTGTGCTTAATATTCAGTCTGAATAGATAGTAACCAGTATTGTATTAAATACATAATTATTATTGTTCTAATTAGATATAATCTGTTTTTAAATACTTTTTATATTCCAAAAAAGCTTGTTGAGTGTGTTTTATTTAACCATGTCAGCTAGGTATGGTGAATCAGAACTGCATGCTAAACAGGCATAGCATACAAGAAAAACAACTGCCACATTAAAGCAAAATTAATTAATCAGTTTTGTTTATTTTGTAGTATTTAAATTATGTCTTTTTCTTCAGGGATGCACATTTAAACTTCCATTAGTCAAATTAAAGATTAAATGTTCTTAATTATTCTGTCATGATTTAAAGCCACAGTGATAGTGTTGGTGAAATGTCTCTTTACTTTTTTATAAAACACACATAAATGCTATTTACATGGACAGAAAGATAACAAATACACATGAAAACATTCATGTGTCACTGTTGTCCACTGTATGTCTATAGGGGGAGATGAAGAGTCAGTGTTTCCACCAAACAAATTTAAAGAGTCTTGACACCTGAGGCAGAACAAACTGTCTATCTGGCCATGAGGTGTTTCTTTGTGTTTTTTTCAGGTCTTAAGAGGATGATGAAACACTTTGGGGCAAAGATGCAGAGCAGTAAACCGTAACTAGAGGCCAGAATAGCAAAAATCTCCACAGCAACAGTGTACTTCCCAGGAGAGCTAACGTAAGCAGGGACAAAGGCCACCCAGACTGCACAGAAGATCAGCATGCTGAAGGTGATCAGTTTGGCCTCATTGAAGTTGTCAGGGAGTTTCCTAGCCAGGAAGGCCAGAATGAGACAAGTGAAGGCCAGCAGGCCGATGTAGCCCAGAACCAGAGCAAATCCAACCACAGAGGTCATAGCACACTCCAGAGTAACCTTTGAACCTTGGAATCCGAAGTCACGTTGAGGCTCTGGTGGGCTGACAGACAGCCATATGACACAGATGATAACCTGGATGAAAATAAACTTTGTTGAAATTCAAATGAATACACAGAAAATTTTAAATATTAAAAAATATTGGTACTATCAAAATCAGTTAAAAGTGCTTTAATATTTAGCTCTCACTTGTATAAAAGTGAGGAAGCAGACACTTCCTCTCTGCTGGTTTGGACCAAACCACCTTATCAGAGCTTCAGCACCAGGCCGAGCTGAACGGAATGCAGCCAGAACCACTATGGTCTTGATTTGTAGGCAGGAAACACAAAGTACAAAGCTAATTCCAAATGCTGCCTGCTGGAACCGACAAGCCCAGACTGTCGGACGACCAATGAACACCAGTGAGCACAAGAAGCAGAGCTTGAGTGACACAAGAAGCAGGAAGCTCAGTTCTGAATTGTTGGCTCGTACCTTAAAATGAGAANGAGCTTGAGTGACACAAGAAGCAGGAAGCTCAGTTCTGAATTGTTGGCTCGTACCTTAAAATGAGAAGTGGAATAAAAACATATTAGCAAATTAACACCCAAAGTGGAGTTTATTTAGATAAGCTGAGTGTTTTGTTTTGTAAAGTAGAAGTCTGTTTGGTCTGGTTTGTAGAAAAATTTGCATCAAAGGGAACAAAACAGAAATGTATGAACATAAAAGAGGTTATTTCCAATAAGTATTTCAATATCATACAGCCTATATTATATTTAATTTCAATTTCATTTCATTAATCTGGATTCTTACCATAGGAGTTTGACNACAGCCTATATTATATTTAATTTCAATTTCATTTCATTAATCTGGATTCTTACCATAGGAGTTTGATGGTAGTGCAAGAAAATCACAAACACAGCTGCTGTCACCATGACACCGGACACAGCTACTGTTGTCAGTGTAATGCCCAAAGTCTCATTAAAGGACAGGAAGTCAACCTGGCGAGGGATGCAGGCAGTTCGCTCAGGATTTGACCAGAACTCTGATGGACAACGCTCACACTGGAGGGAGCCTGGGAGAGCAATACAGAGCAGAAATAGGAGAACAAAATGCAAAAAGGAAACTTACAGATGAGCTAAAACATAGGAGTTAGAGTGATTTAAACAATATTGAAAAGTATTGCTGCTTTGAATAGGTTACTGCAGCGTCTGAGTAAATAATATAGATGGTCAAAACATATCTTGTTCTAATTAGGAATTTTCTCATGGGGTAAAACTCCATATAAACTGAAACACCAGAGGCAGAGTGATTTATAGAATATTTGAAGCAATATGTACGAGTATCATTACCAGTTTTATTACTAATCTCTCCTTCAGCACATTGGATACAATCAAAGCAGCAGACAGGTTCTCCTTTCCTGGTGGCCTTTCGGGTACCTGGGGGGCAGCTCACACTACACACTGAAACAGGCACCTAAACAGTAAGGCAACCCAGATTCCCTTGAACATAATAAATGCCTTATGTGTCACAATAAACAATGATTTTAGCAGCAGTTTTGTCTTTAGTGTCAATTCGTTTTCTTGCTTGAATACCTGATTGGACTCTGTGCTCCACTGAATAGCTGACTGGTTAAGGTGGATGTCAAAACCATCCACACGACCAATCAAAACCAGTTTTAATGAACCCTCAGGAGTGTTCTGCCAGTTGACAAGATCATATTTTGCTGGAATATCAGCTCCGTCGAAGTAAAACATTTCTCCCTGTGGTGTGGTGAAGTTCACATTGTTCAAGTGCTGCAAAACCTGAAAGGACCAAAATGTTGAAATAGATTATATTTTATTTAAAGAACTTCTTATATAATATTGCATGCTATGCAGATTATGTGTTTATTCAAAGAAAGGCAGATGTACAGATGATCATCTTTACCTCTTCAGGTTTGATGTGCTTTGGAGATGAGCATATGGAGCTGTTATTTGTAGGAGGACTGTCTCTGTCAGGACAGGAGAGAAAACTGTGGAGAGCATGGGCTGCAGCATACACAGCAAGGTAAACATTATACGTTGCTCTTAGCTGTGAGGTGTCAGTAAAGATGTGCTGCAAGCCCTCCAGGGATTCTGTCCCACTACAGGGTGGTCTAGAAGCTTTCTGATGGATGCTGTGGGCAGGAGTTGACATGGAAACATTTGATGTATGGTCAGACATTGATGCAGAGCTCACTGTTGAGGAGAGATATGAAGACGCAGCAGAGTCACGTGATTGTGNTCAGACATTGATGCAGAGCTCACTGTTGAGGAGAGATATGAAGACGCAGCAGAGTCACGTGATTGTATAACTCCAGGACTACATCCAAACTCCTTTTCCCAGAATTCTCTTAAGAACTCGTCATGTGGACGATGAGATGGATGTAAACGTCTGAGATAATTTTCAAATCCAGGTATGGGTGAACTTCTGACAGCCACACCAAAGACACCGCTTGCTATTTTGGAGAAGGCAGGATTTTGTAGAAGAACATTACTGGCGCTCCAAGCCTCACTGGCTAGAAACTGTCTGTTGGTGACCTGGTGACAGCAAGAAAACACAGTAACAGTGTAAAAATTAAAAAAAAAAAACAATCTGCTGAAGTGTCAGTGTATATAAACTTACTATGTACTGGATTCAGTATAAAGTTTATTGTAGATTCTCACATTTCTCTGTATAAGCTCCAGGAACACTTGCTTTACATCTGTATACCAAGAAAATATCAATATCACCCTTGCACTGGAAGCTTCAATTGTGAGTGCTGCCTGTCTGGCATCTGATACGATGGTTTGCCTGGTGAGAGTCTCTATAAATGCCAAGCACACTCCTTTCCCCTGTACCTCCTCCTGAAATACCTGAAATATAGAATTGAAAAGAACATAAAGATTTGTTGTATTGAAATATTTAAAATACAGAATTTGCATGTGCATTTATTATGTAACTCCATAAAGATTGTACTACAATCAACAGAACAACAAATACAAACACACCTGTATTGCCAGGTGGCCATATTCATTGTTTGCTATCACTGCTCCAATCCAGGTCCAGTGGAAGTGCATGGCAAGCTGGGCCATGGCCCTGGCTTGGTAAATATCACTGGGGATGGTTCTGAAGAAGTTAGGAAATCTGTTTCTGTCACTCAGACAGGGACAGCTAGATCGATAGCTGATCTAACAGAAAGACACAGAAAATTACATCCTGAATTATTTTTAAATGAATATATATTTTTCCTGAGGAAATTAAACTCACTACAGGTACAGAGATCGGCCCCAGGATTGTGGAGAGTATCTTGCCTGTGTAAGATGAGGCACCACCAATGATTAAAGGAACAGGTTGATCACCTGATAACAGCACTAGAAAGTGAATGAATGAAAAAATGAAGACATTTGTTACATGAAAAATACAGTTAAATTGTCTTTCAGAAACAGCACTACATTCTTTATGCTATTGTCATTTCATTTGGCTGTGTTATGGACTATTGAATTTAGGCGCACAAGTTATGTCGTACCTGTCTTCTCACTAGTTTCTTCCCCATATATATCAGAATAAGAGGCAGGGTTTGTTAAATTGCAGCTGGTGCTTTCTCGTCCAACCATTGACAGTGCTCCTTGAGTGGCCCATGGGTGTTGGCCACAGCTATCAAGAATACGGTAGCCCAGCCTCACTCCTGGCAGCAGGGTGGTGTTAAGATTGATTTCCTCCACCGCAAACATCATAGCATACATGTACTTTAATGGATCAAGTTCTAAACTGAAACCACATGAGTGACAGAAATATATAAAAATGTAAATCCATCATGTGTCAAGTCCTATAAGTAATCATTTGTGTAAATATTCCTTAAACATGCCTATATCAAAAGGATTAACAAGATAAATACCATGTTTAGATTGAATTAATTAGAGAATATGTAATATATGCTATATTTATAATGCAGGTAAATGCTGTAAACATTCACCTGCATCATAAATATAGCATACACAAGAAGCAAAAAAAACTTAAAAATTCATTTTTTCATATAGACATTTGACAGTATTAACAGTAAATAGTTAATGTAGTTCAGAGTTTTACCCAGTGCAAGGTTTGTAGTGTGACAGCATAGTGAAGTCATGGTTCATAGCTGAAGGCTGGTAATGAAGACTAAAAAGCCCACCGATTACAATGTCTCCATCCAGGGACAAACCATGGCTGCTCGGTGCACCCCACTGAGAACACATCACCGTCTGAACCACCTGCAGCCCCACCCTGAGCCCCAGCTGTCTGCTCGCCATGCCCACGAAGAGGAGTGACAGGGCTGAGGAGGGCCACGCAGTGAAAAGCCAGGACAACCAAGACATGGATGGAGCTTTCTGGACACTTGATGAATACAAACAGTTCAATAATCAGTATCTCAGTTACCTCAACAAGAGCTGCAATAAATCTGACATCAATAAAACTTCAATAGTTCCTACAATGAAAAAGCCAAATCAGATCAAATACTTCCCAGACTTTTAACACAATGCAGAAAGAGAAAGAAGATATTTCAGACTGAAGTCTTCCGCTTGCAGAGAAAATGACAATCTAAAGGTCAAGATGATAAAAGTTGCACTTACAAAATCTGAACAGTCTCACATACCCCCTCCCTGCTCTGCACAGCATTGGTGTTGTTGTTGGTATTTATAATGTCTGTAAAGCCCATAGTGGAATGATAACAAGCCAGATGACAAACACAAGGAACCCACTTCTCTCAAGGGTAAAAGCAAAAAAACATTGCAGTGTGTTGTTAGCGTGATTGTGAATGTGTTCATCACGAGGTCAGTTACGACTGTGATCCTGACAGGGTTACATAATTTACAGTATTTTCTCACAAAAAGAGGTCACCTCTCAGGGACAAGAAAAAAGAGGGGTCACAACTCCCAGGGCCCCCTCTTGAACCTGGGAGTTGTGACCCCTTGTTTCAGCAACATTTTTTCAATCCAGTAATATAATGAAGGGTCCTGGGTTCAAATCTGGCTTGGGCCTTTTGTTGTGGAGTCTGGGTGCTCTGGTTTCTTCCCACAGTCTGAAGACATGCAGGTTAGGTCAAACTGAAAACTCTAAAATACTTGTAGGTGTGATCATGAGTGTGATTTTGGGATACACTCTAGTTCTCGGTGATCTTGCAGGATAAGCAAGGATAGAGAATGGATGGCGTTAATATGAGGGCTTCATGATGATGACATGATTAAAAATAATAATGAATGTTTCAGGAAGGGAAAAAAATGAGACTAACTTCACAGGGTGGAGACTGGGGAAAGGGTGATCAGCCTTAACTTGCAGAGCTTTATCTTTACTACTTTAGTACAGCAGTAATGTAATAATGTTTTTGTTGTTGTTTGTTTTTTTTAAACTGTAATGTAAAGAGAATATGTCAGTCATCATTTGATCTTTAAAAACCAGTCTGAAAGGGTGAATCAGCCAAAATTTTCTCAGATTTTGCAATGAACTGAGGCACTCCAATAAGGCCTGCAGTTTACAGCTATGGAGAATGCATCAGACAGGTAAATCCTCCTGTAACATATTTATACCTGTGAATAAAAGCAAGAAGGACTAATATTTAAAAATACTATACCAATACCATTGTTTTGTATTGCTTGGAACTCGATTTAAATGGTTATTAATGGACATAAGCTCAGGGTACAGTTTGTGTGGATGGAGATATCCCAGCAGCAAATCGGGCAGTTAACAGAAACATTTTAAACTTCAGCACAATACTTCAACCTACACTTCAACACTATCCACAACAGAATGAAACATTTTATTCTCAAATATTGCTGTACCTCAGAACTGCTTTGTTCACTGAATAGATCTATGATACAGTATCCATTGTCTGACCTAATGTCCATACTTCAATACCACGCCCAGTAACCAACTCTTAAAGGGATGAAGTAAGATAAACTAAACTTTAAGAATGAAAACATATCCCTTTAAAAATTTGTATTATTTGATTTGTATTGTTTAAACTAAGCTTTCAACCATTTGCAGTTTAACTTTTTTTTTTTTTTTTTTTTNTTTTTTTTTTTTTTTTTTTTAATCTAAGTAAATAGTGATGTTTTTCAAAGACATGTCCTGGTTCAACTAGGCAAAAGGTCAGGTCATTTTGGAAGACAGATTAAAATTAATTCAACAGCCTTAGATAAGGATGGAGTGATGGCTTTGGGAGTGTGTAAGCGCTCTCTAAGCCACAGGTGCACTATTCCTTACCTCACCATCACTGCACATTTCACAAGCAATTACATCCCATTATACACATGCTGAGAGTGGCCCAGAGGACATAAAGGAAGTGTGTGTACATTTTTGTTTTATTTTTTTATTTTGCTGATTATACCTGTTACATTACTATGATTACACGTAAATGTATTGATTGACAGAAATTAATATCTTGTTGCCTTGTACTTCAAGTTTTGGATTAATTTAGCCATATACCAATGATTATGCCCATTATGCAAAATTAACAGCCATTCCCCTATTGTATTATCCTGATTGGTGCCCTTTTGTCCTGGACTTGTTTATTAGATCTCACTGCTTTCCAACTGAATCCAAAATGTTCAGTTACAGGGCAACACTTGTACTCTGAGGACAGACTGAGACAAAGATGCTGTCACAGCCAAGCTGCAGAATTAAATACATGAATGTATGTGGAAATATCTGACTTGAAGTGGCACAAGCATTCAAAGACATGCACCTGAGAGGGATCATGATGTGATGATGCTCTTGGTGGAAAGGTTGATACATGGGTTAGCCAGTGTGAACATCCCCACTGGTAGATACTTGTTTCTCTGTGAAAAATAATAAAGGACATTACACCACAATGCCAGCATGTCCCATTAATGTTTCTAAAACTTAATATAAACTTGAGATGCACAAAGTGCAATGCAGAATAAGCTTTTATCGAGGCCTTTATCATTCATAGACCAATGCAGTGAGAGATGCAGATTGAAGCATCAAAGCATCTTTGAAGAGTAACATGATATCATCTAGTGGACATTACATCATGAATGAAGTAACAGAGGCATAACAAATGATGAGGGAAAACCCATTCCAACATTATGTTGTATTTGTTAACAGTGCACAGACTGCAAGTGGCAGGTTTGGAAGTGTTTCTCCACTATTCGAGAAGGCATGTGGCACACTGACATGATTGTGTTCCTGAGGTTATAAACATGACTGTGAGGACATGTTAATAGCATTTACACTTTGCTCTCATAAATTAATTTCATTGACTGATTTTCATACATTATTTTCATTTTGATAGGACCTATCTGACCTACATAACTTCTGAAAGGTGTAAGGCTTGCTTATGGAACCCACCTGATCATTTGCTGTGTTTTCTTGTTTTCTCCTACCCTCTGCTTTTTTGTGGTCACTTTTTCCCAAGGCTCTGACACCCAGGGGGAAATACCCAAGAGGTATTTGCTCAAGTTTGTTTTATATCAAAGCAGAGGCAGAGCATATTTTTTGTTTTGTTGTTATTCTATTGGTTTCAGTGCAAACAGTAAAATCATTTCAGTTCCACAATAGTAAAAATGACCCCAGTAAATATTCAGGTAAACTATCCTGAGAAACTATACTGCTATGCAACACTCCTCCTTGGTGAGAAAAGGAAGGGCAGTAAATGTTTTCTGACATAAAAAGAACAGTTTATTTGTATTAATTTATGACTAGATAAAACAACAACGTAGTATGAAAAAGTTGCTATAACATATTTTTATTCATGAAGGTATTATGAATGATTGATTTTTTTTTTAAATAAAATTTTAGTACTAGAAAGCAACTTCTGTGTCTTTTTCAACTATGTCAATTAGATAAGGTTGAGCTTACCTAGATGCTAAGCAGCCATGAGAAAACAGATTTTTTTTTTTTTTAACCATATTAGCACAAAAATNCCTAGATGCTAAGCAGCCATGAGAAAACAGATTTTTTTTTTTTTTAACCATATTAGCACAAAAATAATTAATGAAACATATCTGGTTATTTAACTATTTTGTGTTTTTCTTTATAGGTTCATATGTACTGTTTAGGTTTTTAAAGTAAAAAAAAAAAAAAAAAAAAAAGTCCCTAATCATTCTGTGATAAAACTATCTCTGATTGCAAGATATTCTTTCATTTTATATTTGTAAGCACATTAACACAAACATTATTCATATTTACATACAGCAGAGCAGGGTTAGGGTTAGGGAATGTATATGATATGTTCATGTTCATGTATGAACACATATACAAGACTACAAGACTTACTGCACTCCCAAGTGCAGTAAGTCTTATAGTCTTGTCTAAGGACTATACAGGCAGAAATACAGGGTCAGTGTTTCAACCAGACAAATATGATAAAAAGTCTTCACACTCAAGACAGAAAAAAAAAATCTTTTTGGCCATCAGGTGTTTCTTGGTGTTTGTTCAGGCCTTAAGAGGATGATGAAACACTTTGGGGCAAAGATACAGAGCAGTAAACCATAGCTAGAGGCCAGAATAGCAAAAATCTCCACAGCAAAAGTGTACTTCCCAGGAGAGCTAACGTAAGCAGGGACAAAGGCCACCCAGACTGCACAGAAGATCAGCATGCTGAAGGTGATCAGTTTGGCCTCATTGAAGTTGTCAGGGAGTTTCCTGGCCAGGAAGGCCAGAATGAGACAGGTGCAGGCCAGCAGGACGATGTAGCCCAGAACCAGAGCAAATCCAACCACAGAGGTCATAGCACACTCCAGAGTAACCTTTGAAGCTTGGAATCCCAGTTCATGCTGAGGCTCTGGAGGATTGACAGACAGCCATATAACGCAAATGATAACCTGGATGAAAATGAAAGCATTTTTCAAATTTAAATAAATCCATGTAAAATCTGACACATAAAAAAATATGTTCATCATTGAAATAGCTGAAAGTTGCATTTCCAGGTCTCACCTGTATACAAGTGAGGATGCAGACGCTTCCTCTCTGTTGGTTTGGACCAAACCACCTTATCAGAGCTTCAGCACCAGGCCGAGCTGAGCGGAATGCAGCCAGAACCACTATGGTCTTGATTTGGAGGCAGGAAACACAAAGTACAAAGCTAATCCCAAATGCTGCCTGCTGGAAGCGACAAACCCAGACTGTCGGATGACCGATGAACACCAGTGAGCACAGGAAGCAGAGCTTGAGTGACACAAGAAGCAGGAAGCTCAGTTCTGAATTGTTGGCTCGTACCTTAAAATGAGAAGTGTGATATAAAAAGATAAGCAGAGAGTAAGCCCATAGTTTGTGCAGTAATGAATGACTGTTTGTTTGTATGAATATTTCCTGAATTGGTGCAAAATACACTAGCAGTACACAACAACAACAACAACAACAACAACAACAACAAAACATAAGCTAATACAGAAAATATGTACTGTACATGACACAGTTTAGGCTTCATTACATTCTTACCACAGGAGTGTGACGGTAGCTCAAGAAAACCACAAACACAGCTGTTGTCACCATGACACCGGACACAGCTACTGTTGTCAGTGTAATGCCCAAAGTCTCATTAAAGGACAGGAAGTCCACTACACGAGGCATGCAGGCAGTTCGCTCAGGATTGGACCAGAACTCTGATGGACAACGCTCACACTGGGAGGAACCTGGGACAGCAAAACAGAAGAGAAAAGGAGAAACACAGTGGAAGATTGTGAAATCTTTTGAGTCACAGACATTTTCTACATATTGAAAGATATTGCTGCTTTGAAAATGCAGACTGGATAACTAAAGTAGTTAGAAACATGTCTTTCTTNTTGAAAGATATTGCTGCTTTGAAAATGCAGACTGGATAACTAAAGTAGTTAGAAACATGTCTTTCTTGTTTTAGGTAGTAATTTTATTTAATTTTTACCAGATTTGTTGCTAATCTCTCCTTCAGCACATTGGATACAGTCAAAGCAGCAGACAGGTTCTCCTTTCCTGGTGGCCTTTCGGGTACCTGGAGGGCAGCTCTGACTACACTCTGAAACAGGCACCTAAACAATAAGACAAACCAGATTCTAAAAATAAAATAAATTTCTTTTTAAGCAGAATAAACATTCACTTTTGAAGCTTGACTCCAATTACTTCATTAACTGATTACCTGATTGGACCCTGTGACCCACAGAATAGCTGACTCATTAAGGTGGAGGTCAAACCCATCCACATGACCAATCAAGACAGATTTTAGTGACCCCTCAGGAGTGTTCTGCCAGTTGACAAGATCATATTTTGCNGACCAATCAAGACAGATTTTAGTGACCCCTCAGGAGTGTTCTGCCAGTTGACAAGATCATATTTTGCTGGAATATCAGCTCCTTGGAAGTAAAACATTTCTACCTGTGGTGTGGTGAAGTTCACTTTGTTCAAGTGCTGCATAAGCTGAAAGGATCAAAATGTTGAAATAGATTACTATTACAGTACATCATCAAATGTACTGTATTTTAAGTAATCTATTAGATTACTTAAAATACAGTATATTTCAGGAAAAACAAGTGTAGAAATCATTATGTTTACCTCTTCAGGTTTGATTTGTTTTGTAGACGAGCATGTGGGGCTGATATTTCTAGGAGGACTGTCTCTGTCAGGGCAGGAGAGAAGGCTGTGGAGGGCATGGGCTGCAGCATACACAGCAAGATAGACATTATATGCTTCCCTTAGCTCTGAAGTGTCAGTAAAGACATGCTGCATGGCCTCCAAGGATTCTGACCCACTACAGGGTGGTAGGTCAGAATTCTGATGGGACCTGTTGGCACAAGGTGAAGTAGAAACATTTGATGTATGGTCAGACATTGATGGATTGTTTACAGTGTCCAGTGTTGAAGTGAGATATGTTGACATAGACGTAGCATGTGATTGTGTAACTCCGGGACTACATCCAAACTCCTTTTCCCAGAATTCTCTTAAGAACTTGTCATCTGGACGATGAGATGGATGTAAACTTCTGAGATAATTTTCAAATCCAGGTATGGCTGAACTTCAAATGGCCATTCCAAGGACACCGCTTGCCACTTTAGAGAGAGCAGGGTTTTGGAAAAAGTCATCTCTGGTACTCCATGCCTCACTGGCCAAACATTGTCTATCAGTTACCTGGTGAGGACAAGAGGACACAATCAAAATATAGTTTAATGTTCATTTATTCAATGACTTAGCTGTCTGTATATTATATTTACTTAAGTGATGTATTTACTAGATTCAAAAGTTTTTTGTTTATTTTATTTTCTCACATTATTCTTGACAAGTTCCAACAACAGTCTCCCTATAATTGTGTGCCAGGAAAAGATTAATATCACTCTTGCAGCTGAAACCTGAATGGTGTGTGCTGCTGGTTTGATATCTGTCATTGTATTATCATAACTGAGAGTCTCCACAAATGCCAAACACAGTCCTTTCCCCTGTATCTCCTCTTGAAATATCTGAAATACGTGGGGGGTGGAGGGTGGAGTGGGGAGGAAATAAAGATTATATAAAAGTAATTAATGTGCATACCTGTATGTGTTTCTGTTTTATAGAGAATATAAAAAAGAGTCTATGATAAACAGAAAAACAAATGCAAAACACCTGAACTGCCGTTAGGCCATAATCATTGTTTGCTACTACTGCTCCAATCCAAGTCCAGTGGAAGCGTATGGCGAGCCACGCCATGGCCTTTGCTTGATAAATATCACTGGGGATGGTTCTGAAGAAATTAGGAAATTTGTGCCTGTCACTCAAACAGGGACAGCTAGCCACATAACTGATCTGAAAGAAAGACAAAGAAAATTATAAATTGACTCTTTTAGATGGTTATATATTAGACCTTAGGACAGGTAACTCACTAGAGGCACAGAGAAAGGCCCCAATGTTCTTGACAGTATGTTGCTTGCTATGGATGAGGCACCACCAATGACCAAAGGAATATTTTGTCCACCTGATGACACCATTAGAAGATAAATTGGAGATTGAAAAGAAAATGTGTTGCATGGTAAATATATGGAGAACAGAAAAGCAATCTTTATGCTATCATTTGGTTGTGCTGTAGAAACAGTAGGAGGCAGGTGCATGACAAGTCATTTCATACCTCTCCTTTCTCTATTTTGCTCTCCATGCATAGCAGAATGAGACATAGGGTCTGAGTTGCAGCTGTTGCTTTCTCCTCCAATCAGTGACAGTGCTCCTCCTACTCGGCTACAGCTATCAAGAATATGGTAGCCCAGCCTGACTCCTGGTAGCAGGGCAATGTTACGATTGATTTCCTCCACAGCAAACACCATAGCATACATGTACTTTAATGGATCATATTGCAAACTAGATCACAGGAAAAGAGTGAGAGAAATACACAAAACTGAGCCCATCCAGCATGAAAGTATTGCAGGAAAAACATTTTGTAATCATTGTGCAAACATGATAAAAAAAAAAAATAATAATAATCTGATTATATTTCTTTCAAACTTTAAATTGCAGAAAGTGAACTATCATATACAGTATACAGTATTCACATTAAAAACTTTATGCAGATCAGAATTTTACCCATTACAAGGTTTGCAGTTGGGCGTTGTAGTGTAGTTATGATTTGCAGCCGAAGTCTGGTNTTTTACCCATTACAAGGTTTGCAGTTGGGCGTTGTAGTGTAGTTATGATTTGCAGCCGAAGTCTGGTAATGGAGATGAAAGAGCCCTCCGATCACTACATCGCCATCCTGGGACAGATCCTCAGTGTTTGTTGTACCCCAGCGAGAACACATCACTGTCTGAACCATCTGCAGCCCCACCCTGAGCCCAAGCTGTCTGCCCACCATTCCCATAAACAGCAGGGACAGGGCAGAGGAGGGCCACAGAGTGAGGACCAGGGACAACCAAGACATGGATGGAGCTGTTTTGGAAATCTGATAGATATTATCAGTCAGATAACCTATAAGCTCAACTGTAAAATATGCATAAATAAGAGCATAAACTCAATATTTGTAAAACTTTAACAGTTTCTGCAATGAAAAAGTTAAATTAGATCCAAGTCCTCCCAGCTTCTCTCACAATGGAGCAGGAGAAAATTAATAAAAAACAGTTTGCATAGTAAGATGATACAACTTCTACCTACAATATCTAAACTCTAACATACATCCCCCACTCTGCACAACTTCAACATTATTGTGGCTATTTATAATGTCTGTAAAGCCCACGATGGAATGATAGAATAGGATGACAAGCACAAGAACCCCACTTCTCTCTAGGGAAGGGAAAACAGTAATGATGTGAAAGTGTGTGAGTGTGTGTGAGTGTGTGTGTGTGTGTGTGTGTGTGTGTGTGTGTGTGTGCGTGCGCGCGTGTGTGTGCATGTGTGTGTGTGTGTGTGAGTGATATTGCAGCT
Organism: Lucifuga dentata; assembly: GCA_014773175.1. Classification (NCBI taxonomy): domain Eukaryota; kingdom Metazoa; phylum Chordata; class Actinopteri; order Ophidiiformes; family Bythitidae; genus Lucifuga; species Lucifuga dentata. The sequence continues at coordinate 22,057 of VXCM01003335.1, forward strand.
TTTTATGTAAAGGTCAGTGATGTCTTCAGTCCTCACAGATTTAAATATTTAGATCATGTATGAATCCAAACTGATTCAATGTGGTGCCACTTGACCCATGGCCTCATCTTTGTTACCAAACCACATTGCTGTTTCAGCTGTATTCTTCATTTACATAAAAGGCCATCATAATCACATATAGCAGGGATCCCCAACTGGCGGCCCGCGCGTGGGTACTATCTATCAGGCCCTCAAATGACTTCTCCAAAAAAAACAAAACAAAAACTCTTGCACTTTAGTCACACTTTTCTCGGATTGCGTGGTCATAAAATGTCATGCTCGGGCTCATTTTGTTCAGGAGAAGCTAAGCTTTCCATGGATATTTGTATATCTCCATTTTATTGAGTAATGGCGATTATAAAACATCATGAACGCTACATAGGGACAAGCACACAGTCCCCGTCTGTCAGTGGAATATTACGCACATATTATGCACAGGGAACGCATGCCTATTGCCATGGCTACGTAAAAGCTGAGAGGACCACTGACCCATCAGTCAAATCCTCTGCTAGTCTACTATCAAATCACACAGAGGGATTTTAAAATTTAGACTGCCCTTGGAAGTTACATCATCGAGAAGCAACACAGCTAGGTTTTAGCTTGGAGGCTATCTTGTGTTTTAGTTACATTAATCTCGGGATTGCATGATCATAAAATGTCATGCTTNCTTGGAGGCTATCTTGTGTTTTAGTTACATTAATCTCGGGATTGCATGATCATAAAATGTCATGCTTGGGTGCATTTTGTTCGGGAGAATCTAAGCTTTCCGTAGATATTCATATATCTCCAAATTATTAAGAATTGGTGATTATAAAACACGACAAACACTACAATGGAAGTGCTGGGCCCGGTGCTGGGCCCTTCGGTTGTGTTGTATTGGCCAGTAGCTAAGTCACATTTTTAAATTCATGTAAAGATTTTGTAATTAATTTATTAAATTACTGAGATCATTAGATTTTCTTCTTAAGACTGTTTAATAACCTTAATCTGTTTCACGCCCTCCACTAGATTATTTGATTCTGCTTAAGGAGAGAGAACTACATCCTGTTTTTAAGATATTGCAGCACAATTATGTA
>VXCM01003336.1:0-58945 GCA_014773175.1 Lucifuga dentata
CATTTATTTGGGCTTGGGACCGGCACAAGGTGGACACTGGCTTGTGCCCCCTTGAGGCTGCATTACATTGCGGAATGTGATATGTCTTAAAAAAACATCAATATAATTAATATTTCACTGAAATTGTAAAATCATTGAAAGTACGTGTCCCTCCTATAGTAAAACAATTTTTTACTTAAAAAAAATAATTAAATAACAAAGTCCACTTACCTTAAACTCATGTAGTACCGACTACGTGAAACCTGGATTTTTGCCATAGTAGATCTGCTGGCTATGGCAGTTGACCGAGTGGACATGTGCAAAAGAGTACATACATATGTAGTTCTGGTCTCCGTAGCGGTCCTCTGAACCGTTGTATGCTTAACGTCCTTTAACGTTCCTTCAACTAGATTGAAGAGCAACGCTGATATCACACATTCCTGCCTCACACCTGTCTTGACTTCGAAGCTGAAGTTGACCACGAAGTTGCCCACCTTGCAGGTCAAATTGTCACAGAAGGTCTTGATGAGGAGAACTGTCTGCAGTGGTATGCCATAGGCTCTCAGTATATGCCAGAGGCTGTCACGGTGGATACCGTCAAAGGTTTTCTCAAAATCAATGATCAAGACACCGTCTACCCTTGAGGAACCCAGCCTATTCTTTTCTCAACTGCTCACCACAACATCAGAGATGCACTGTATCATGATTTTCACCAGGATTTTGCTGTCAGGATTGACAGAAGGGTAATTCCTCACCAGTTGTTACAGTTGGTTAATGCTCCCTGCTTTGGAATCTTGACAATGATGCTTTGGTTCCAGTCGTCTTGTGCTTTTTTTTCCCTCCCAGATCGATGAACACAGTGGTTGGAGGATCCTGGCTGATGTTTCTGCCTTCAACATTTCTGCATTCAGCTTGTCTTGACAGGAGCTTTTCTGTTCTTGAGAGATTGGATTGCAGTGATCATTTTGTCTTTCTTTGGTGGAGTGGTGTCCACATCCAAGTCTGTCTCTGCTGCTTGTATGGCCGCTTCTTGTTGGTGCTGGTCTGTTTAAGACTCCTTTGACGTGCTCGGCCCATCATGTTTCCTCTTCTTTCTCTGTAATGTGAAGTTTGCTTTGCTTGTCTATGATATGGGCATGATCTTGAAGACCTTTCCATATTCTCCTCTACTGGTTGCCTCCTCTGCTTGGTTATCTATGTTCACCCGCTTTTATCTGCTTTTGTCATTCTTTGGACTTTGGACTATTTGCTTGTATTTGCTGTTGCTTGTACTTGTCCTGCAGTCTTTCAGATTTGGCCTCCATGAATTTCCTTGTGACTATCCTCCCATCTTCAATAGCTTGCCATGTGTCTTGTCTTATTCATTCTTTCCTCTTCCTTGTCTTGATCAGGCATGCTTCACTGTTCTTCACAAATACTGAAGAGTCCGGTTTCCAATTCTTGCTAACTGCATCTGCAGCTGTCTCAGACTGATTTTAGTTACGGTATTTATTCACACAGGGACAATGCACATTAATAAACAATAAAATGTAAATGTGCCAGATTTAGCCAAACCTGGCTAATTTTCATCTGTAGTCCCATGCCAAGATGACAAGATGGCTACCTACAATATGAAATAATTAAACCACATAATACATTACATAAAATACAGAGCCATAAAATACTTCTAAACACATCAACAAGAAATCAGTAACAATTCTAAAAAATCACATATCATAAAATCACATATATTNAAACACATCAACAAGAAATCAGTAACAATTCTAAAAAATCACATATCATAAAATCACATATATTTCGAAAGACAGATCTGACATTTACATTACCCAATCTGACAGAAATAAACAAATCCCTTCCTCCACCCTTCAAATGCAGAAATCAATGTTCGCAAATTTGATTATCTGTCAGCCATTTCTTCAGTTCCTTAGCAAATGAATTAAAGGTATTGAGAGCTCTAATGTGTGCTGGTGTAGAATTCCATAGTTGTGCAGCTTGAACTGAAAAGGCAGACTGGCCAAACACACTCTTTCTTAACTTAATGATGTGTCTCTCTTGAAAACGCCACAAGTTGTAGAGTTTGCAGTTGTTCTCAAAGTAATAAACTGTTTAAGCTGTGGAGGGGCTAAACCATGTATAATTTTAAAAAACAGACATAAATTTGCATATTTGATTAAATTTTCCCAATTCAGAAGTTTATGTTTGCTCAAGATATTTNCAGACATAAATTTGCATATTTGATTAAATTTTCCCAATTCAGAAGTTTATGTTTGCTCAAGATATTTCAATGATGATTTTTTATCAAGAATTTTTACCGACTGCTTAAAATAAGGTTTCTAGACTTTTTAAAGTCGTCTGATTGGCTTGTGACCAGCTGGTGATGCAGTAAGTAATATGTGAAAGAATCATGNTAAAGTCGTCTGATTGGCTTGTGACCAGCTGGTGATGCAGTAAGTAATATGTGAAAGAATCATGGCCATCAAAATACATTTTTGCAGCAGAAAACGACATGGAACTTCTGACAAATCTGAAATTGGACATATTGAATTTTACTTTATTAACAGTTTGTTTTATATGAGACTTGAATGATAGTTGGGAATCTAAGACGATGCCCAAATATTTAACTTTTGAAACATTCTGTATTGGTTTTCCTGCAACTGTAATGGCTGGATTTTCAATGTTAGTTGTAGTTTTTGTGAAAAAACACAGTTACAGTTTTTGCTATATTTAACTGTAAACATCTTCCATGTCTTCTCTGTTTTCAATTCAATTCAGTTCAATTCAATTCAATTCAAAAATACTTTATTAGTCCCTCTAGGGGCAATTAAAAGCATGTAGGTTGGCAAACAACATGAATTGACAGACTTCATACAGAACACCAAATACGGTAGAAGATGAAAACCTGCAAGTGCACAGTGTGGGCAATAGAATTTAAAAGCCTAATAAATACAGATACAAAAGTTAAAATGCTANGCACAGTGTGGGCAATAGAATTTAAAAGCCTAATAAATACAGATACAAAAGTTAAAATGCTAATATTATATATATATAATAGTGATAATACTAATGTCGATTGCTAATCTGTACCAAGAACTTTCCTTTTTTACCTTTGGTGTTTACCACTCTTATAGCCTCTGGGACAAAACCAAACTTCTTTCTGTTTGTTTTACATGAAGAATTCCTAAACTGTGTTCCAGAGGGCATCAATGTGAAGGAGTCATGAAGGACATGTGTAGGATCATTTATAACAGCATACGCTTTATTAAGTACCTGGTGGGAATTTAACTGTGTCAGCGCTCGCTGTGTTTTACCAATAATTTTGGAACTAACATTTACAACACCTTGCAGTCTATTTTTGTCTTTCTGACTCAGAGAGGAAAACCAACAGATAAGAGAGAAGGTCAAAATGCTTTCGACAAAGAACGTATAGAATAAACTGCAGCATGGTTTTATCCACTCCAAAGGAGTTGAGCTTACGTAAGCCGTACAGACGCTGTTGGGCTTTCCTGACAATAACATCTGTGTTCTCACTGAATTTTAACTTGTCATCAAAAACAGTTCCCAAATATTTGTATCTCTGGACAACTTCAACATTCTCACCATGAATGGTTGTTACAGATGTTGTTTTTGATTTGTAAGAAGAATGCCTTCTTGGTCTTGGGGTCCTGTAATTTTGCCACATTGAAGAACTGTCATCCTGAAGTTTTGCGTTCTGTTTTTCTGAGCTTCAAGCTTCACACAAAGCGATCACTAGATGGTGGCCATTGCCGACATCTGCTCCCCTACTCACTGTGACGTCTTACAGTGAGCGCCTCCAGGTGCCGCGTATTATCAGGTGGCCATGGGAAAGGAATGTTGTGGAACAATGAATGAATGAATGAATGAATGAATGTTGTGGAACAATGAATGACAATGGAGAAAGACTGTTAGAATTTTGAGCCACAAGTTGTGAGCCTACCAGGAAAAAATTCAAATGGGTTGCCATTACTGGGTCTGTAAATGTTGGCAATAGCTAGTTTACTTTTGCATACAGATGCAATGATGATAATATACTGTTTGTCCTTTCAGGATCAGGAGGCTGAATGCTTAATTAGGCATGTTCTTTTATTTATTAAAATGGAGACACTGCTTGATGTAATGTTTTAGGTCGCTGAGAACATTTGGATAAATTGAGATTTTAGGTAATTAATTTCAGAATGTGATAAGTGAGCCTTAAACGTCATGATGATTTTGTCTTTTTAGTCTGAGTACAAATACCACGTTACCTGATTGAGTGGTTGTTACCTGGTATAATAATTATAATTGTGTACATGAACATCTGCATACACATACTCTATATATCTCCAAAGGTATGTGGACATCTCTCCATTTTTGAGTTCAGGTGTTTCAGCCACACCTGTTGCTAACAGGTGCATAAAATCAAGTAGATAGAAATCTCCATAACAAACATTGGCAGTAGAATGGGTCATACTGAAGTTAAATTGTCATAGGACGCCACCTTTGCCACAAGTCAGTTTGTGAAATTTCTGCCCTGCTAGATTTGTCACCGTCACCTGTATGTGCTGTTATTGTGAAATGGAAGCATCTAGAAACAGCAACAGCTCAGCCGAAGGGGTAGCCCACACAAACTCACCGAGCGCTGAAGCATGTAGTGCATAAAGATGGCCGATCATCACTACAGAGTTCAAACTGCCTGTAGCATCAACATCATCAGCACAAGACCTGTGCATCATGAGCTTCATGAAATGAATTCCACTGCCGAGCAGCTTCACGCAAGCCTAAGATCACTATGAGCATCGCCAAGCGTGGGCTAGAGCGGTGTAAAGCATGCCGCCACTGGACTGTGGCCGTGGAAACGTTTTCTCTGGAGCGATGAACCATGCTTCACTATCTGCAGTCTGATGGAGGAATCTGGGTTTGATGCCAGGAGAACGCCGCCTACCAGAATGCATGGTGCTGCTGTAACATTAGGTGGAGGGATGATGATCTGGGGCTGTTTTTCAGGATTTAGGCTCCGCCCCTTAGTTCCACTGAAAGTTAATCTTAATGTTACAACTCACAAAGACATTTTAGACAAATGACTAAACTTTGTGGCAACAGTTTCCCTTTCCTGCTCCAGCATGACTGTGACCTGAGCACAAAGCGAGTCCATAAAGACTCAGTTTGACTGGTTTGATGTGGAGGAACTGGAGTGACCTGCACAGAGTCCTGTCCTGTATGCCACTGAACACCTTTGGGATGAACTGGGACGCTGATTGCAAGCCAGTCCTTCTCATCCAACATCAGTGTCTGACCTCACAAATGCTCTTTTGGCTGAATGGACACCAGTTCCCATGGACACACTGGAAACTTTCCCAGAATGGTTGATGCTGTTATAGCCACAAAGCGGGGGGGGGGGGGGNTTACACTCCATATTACTGCCCAAGGTTTTGGAATGGGATGTCCAACAAGCTCATATAGGTGCGATACATACCTTTGGACATATAGCGTAAGTGAACATATGTGTCATATTAATCTATCTAACCATTCTGCTTATTTTTGGTATGTTCAGTCATAACATACGTTTTGGTGGATTGCAGGAAAACGCTCAGAGCACAGCTGCCTTGTCCAAGAGTCTTGAGTCAACAAAAGCCCATTTACAAGCACAGTTGTGTAGGAAAGAAGCCAGGAACCACCGCCTTGCTGTGCAGATAAAGGTTTGTCATGGAATCTGGTCTGTCCTACCACAAGTAACTATCCTTAAAAAAACAAATTAATTACTACTAAGCTAGTAATTACTAACTAAGCTAATATTGCTTGTGGTAATTCTGTATTAATTAAGTACTTGGTTAATATAGTGAGTGTTTTGTTACTTTAACAAAGCAGTTTTGTAACTGCTGCCTCATCAGTACAATAACTGTGTGTTGGGGCTTCATGAAATGAGTTTCCAACCATTTCTACTTAATTGACACAACAACAGTTCTCATACTTACGGCTCATTATTTTATTTTTTATTCTATTTTAAAACAAAAGCTGTCACCACGACATCATTCATTCATTACTGTGGGACAGTGTTTTCTGGAACCAATAAACACAATGGGGATATTTAATTAAAAAAGATCCCAATAACTACACAGCGCCACACAAAATCAGTGATTGTTAAAGCTCATCCAGACCTGCATTTATGGAAAAATTTAAAAGACGATGACTTCATAAGGCTGTGTAACTATTAGCAGGAGAAACATGGATTTTTAAGGTGGGTGTATGTATCGCTTGAATATTTGATCTAGAAAGCTTAAGAGATTTAGCAAAATATCAGGAAAAGTGAAATACAGTTTTATCCTTTGGGAAATGATTGTCAGTAACGTAACATGTATGAAACTGAATATATTAGGCTCAAACATGCAAAATGTATAATCCTTTAACTTCAAAATCATCCCAAGTACATTTAATTCTTGGTTTTATTTTATTTATTTATTTGGGTTTATTTTGGGTTTTTTTTTTTTTTTTTTTTTGGTTTAGAACCTGGAGCGTGCAGCCAACCAGCAGAAGAGTGAGAAGGAGCGTCTGATGGAGCAGCTGAGGAAGCTGAAGCTGCAGGCCAGTGCTGACAGGGAGGCTCAGAAAGAAACCACACGTGTCCAGAAACACAGAGCGGAGCGCAGTGAGGACACGGCACACCAACTCACCGCCCATCTGCTCAACACGGTACACAGTCAGGGAATCACACTAAAGCACTGAATTTATTTTTTTTAGGAAACAACTACCTTTAGCATCTACACTAGCTAATTTAGTCAATCCTAACATCAGGAATTGAATTTATTATCTTATAGAAACATAATTAGATTACAGAAACACTTATTTAGTAAGTAACTGCAGTTCTTTCACTCTTGTTATTAGTTTATTCTTATACATCTTAAAAGGAGCTTCAGGCCTTAATGGTCATATCCTTGTAGCTGAACCATTTCCAAACAGCAGAGGTAACTCCTTTTTAGAAACAAATTCATCACTTTTTTTCTGGATTCTCTGTAGAATTCAGAAAAAAGAGTCCACAAGAGAAAAAAACATTTCCGTTTATCTCTTCACAGGAGAAGATGGTGGCAGATGCCCTGTCAGCAGGTGAAACCTGGCAAAGTCAACATGCCCAAGAAGTGAAAGAAAAGAATAAACTGGAAATTGAACTGTCATGCTTGAACAGGTAACTGCTGCTCTGTGAGAGCCTTAAAGGACCATCCTAATCACTTTGCATGTTTGAGCCTAATATATTCAATTTTCATACATGTAACATTACTGACAGTCATTTCCCAAAGCATACTACTGGAACAGTGAATTAAAAATGTTTTTCCTACCTTCCAGACCTCCATTGGTTTCAGTTCATTCTGCTATTAAAATCAACTTGTTGATACTTGAAACGTTCTTGGGATAGGTAATGCATCATCACCAACAAGACGTGTATTCAGGTTTTTTTAGAAGTTATGTAATTGTAGTTTTTAAGCTCAATAAAAAGCGAGGAGTGAGTGTATGCCTCCACCGGGGAATATAGTCCCAAAAGAAGACCTGCATTTATGGAAATATTTAAAGGACCGTGACTTCATAAGGCTGTGTAACTATTAGCAGGAGAAACATGGATTTTTAAGGTGGGTGTATCGCTTGAATATTTGAGTTTGAAAGATTAAGAGATTTTGCAAAATATCAGGAAAGCTGAAATATGGTTTTATCCTTGGGGAAATGATTGTCAGTAACATTACATGTATGAAAACTGAACATATTAGGCTCAAACATGCAAAATGGGTGGTATGGTCCTCCTTAAAGTACGCTCTGAAGTCCAAATCTACCACAAGCCAAGAACTCACCTGAAGTTAGCGTAGCGGCTAAATTGCTACCCTTAGCGACTAAGCTAACACTGTTCATACATCACAGCAAGAAGTTACTGCTCACAAATAGTCACCACTTTGATAATTTCACTTCCATTGTTAGCTTTTTCTGTCACAGGAAGTAACAACTAGCTAACGCTCTAACTAAACATCACTTTCTGCTTGTTTTGCGTGTCAAATCAGCTGATTGTCTCTCCTTCTCACGTGACTAGTGCCTTTCTTGGTATTCACCAGGATGTTTCTGCTTCAGGTGGAGAAACTAATTTTCTTTCATTGGCTTTTAGCCAGTTAGCTTGTAGCCGAACCATTTCCAAACAGCAAAGAAACAAATTCATCACTTCCTGCATAGGGTGCCAAATCTTTTGAACTGTGATAATGTATACTTTCTAAAGTCTTATGCAGAAATATGCTATAAACACAGGGCTATATGCACAGGTTTATTTCACTCAGAATACAATCAAAACTTTTCTGGTACTCATTAAAATCATAAATATAGACATAAAAAGAAAAATTAAATACTGTATACTAGTGAGATAGTGGTCTAAGCAGTTTTACTGACACTTATCTGAAAAATGAACGCAGAATAGGTCTTATCATGTGTCCATTTTCCAGATTTGAGAGGTGCTGGCTTTGACTTTTTACTGAAGTTCTCTGTACACAGTATCTCTCTCTGGATCTGCTTTTTGGAACATATGCCAGAACTACGACCGACAGCGTTGTCCACACATTTCTCAAAGCAGCTATATTTAGGTTCAGCCTCAACATATTTCCAGTTAAATGGTTCAGTGTCTCTTTAAAGTGTCCTTTCAGAATAAGTTTCTGCCACCACATCAGTACAGTGTGTATATATTTAGCACCAACAGCTGTTATATCCACCAAATAATAAAACATGGAGCAAACTGATAAATGAAAATTATCACTAATTATGTATGCAACTCCTAATGCCATCTAGTCAGTATCCTAATAACCAAACTACAGACAGGATTTGATGGTTTGTCATGAAATTCTGCCCGAACTCAGCTACTTTTAAAAGGCCACTATCTCAGAACTTTGTAATCATAACTGTGCATATCCAAAGGACATGATAGGTCTTATCTGACACTCGTATCTGATACAGCCGTGTAGCAGAGCTCACCCAGCAGCTGCAAAGTGCAGAGCGTAAAGGCCAACTGGAGAGAGAATCCCTGCTGGAGCGCCTGCATGGAATGAGCACAGACAGCACGGCTGCCAAAATGGAAAATCAAACCCTTGAGGTTCAGTATACAAAAAACACTCCACAATGAACCACACACTCACTCATTAGATTCAGTAAGTGTTTCTTCTGTGGATGTGTGAGTTTATTTGAAAGCTAAATGTTAAAATTCATCCTTCTAATCAGAATCTTTACATATTCTCTATGAGTTTCTGTGCAAGATAACATCTTTCCTTTTATGACGGCGTATTAGGGCCATAAAAGATAAAAGACAAAAAAAAAAAAAANAAAAAAAAAAAAAAAGAGGGACATTATTTCGAGTTTTTAAACTGGCAAATTTGCCAGTTTTAAAACTTGAAAATTTGCCAGTTTTAAAAGTGCATATTGCATATGATAATTCAGTGATTATGCTTGTGATAATTTGATGATTTTGCTCTAAAAGCACCAGTATTTCTTTATTGCTAAATCCAATGGAAAAATCTGATTTAATAAGGTAAAGTTACAATGTAATTTGCCAGGTTTAAAAGTCAGTATGCTTATGATAATACATGATTTTGCACTAAAAGCACAAGTATTTCCTTATTGTTAAATCCAATGGAAAAGTATAATTTAATANGATTTTGCACTAAAAGCACAAGTATTTCCTTATTGTTAAATCCAATGGAAAAGTATAATTTAATAAAGACATTACTGCAGACATAGTCACAACGTGAAGTGGTTCTAATTGCCCCTTATTGTTTTTCTGAGTTTAAAACTAACAAATTTGCCAGTTTAAAAACTCGAAATAATGCCCTCCTTGGGGTTTTTTTTTCGTCTTATATGGTCCTAATATGCTGTCGTATTCCTATCCCTGTTTTTCATGCTGACATACATTTCATAATGGAAGATGAACGGTTCATTAAATAATGACACACAGTCACAATCTAAAGCTGTGTGTTGCTGTTAGGCTGCAGCGTCTGCAGCGGAGGAGAAGCTGGTTTTGTCTCAGTCAGAGCTCCAGCAAGTCAAAGCCTCCATCAAACAATATGAAAGCTTGTTGGATGGCTATAAGAGCCAGGTATGTGAAACTCAGTCATACAGACTACACACTCATTCAGAACTTTAATAAGTTGTTTTTTCTGGATGAAAATATACTTGTGATAATGCAGTTTCAAACAGATATGATTAAAGTACATTTTTAATCCTTGGTGTGTAAGAGCTGTGTTACAAATTCTGCTACTAAAAATCACGTTAAAGGGCCATACCATCCATTTTGCATGTTTGAGCCGAATATAGTCAATTTTCATATGTTATGTTACTGACAATCATTTCCCAAAGGATAAAACCATATTTCAGTTTTCCTGATATTTTGCAAAATCTCTTTAATCTTTCAAAATCAAATATTCAAGTGATACACCCACCTTAAAAATCCATGTTTCTCCTGCTAATAGTTACACAGCCTTATGAAGTCACAGTCATTTAATTTTTTCCATAAACACAGATTTTCTTTGGGGACTATATTCTCCGGTGGAGGCATACATTCACTCCACGCTTTTTATTGCACTTAAATACTAAAATTACGTAACTTCTAAAAAAAACCTGAATACATGTCTTGTTGGTGATGATGGATTACCTACCCCAAGAACGTTTACAGTATCAACAAGTTGATTTTAATAGCAGAATGAACTGAAACCAATGGAGGTCTGGAAGGTAGGAAAAACATTTTTAATTCACCGTTTCAGTAGTATGCTTTGGGAAATGATTGTCAGTAACATTACGTGTATGAAAATTGAATATATTAGGCTCAAACATGCAAAATGGACGGCATGGTCCTTTAAGGTGGACTGCATTGATTTTACACATCAAATTGAGTGTATTGGTCATGAGGAGCTCCAGTCAGCATGTGAAGACAAATGTAGGAAGGTTTTTGGCAGATTGCAAAGTCATAAGTGAACCTTATGAAATCAAAAGTGCTACTTCCTTTTGGTACTGAAGATACAAGTTTGAAACCTATAGCCACTCCTAGAAGGCAGAGGAGCTGAATTTTCTAAGGACTGCCTTTGTTGGTCTGCTTAGTGCTTTTGTTTTGTAGTTTTCAGCATGAAAACAAAGAACCGTAGCCCTCGAGACAGCTTAAAACTCAGAAAGATGAAAGGAATCAAGTCACATTCTGACCATATAGATAAAAAAAAAGCTGTCTGTAATTTAATTTTTGTTTACATCACCAGTAATTTCTATGAAAACTCTCCTTTGATCAACCATTAATTCAGGTTGGAAAAACCCAGGCTGAGGCAGCTGAGTACCATGCTCAGCTGGGCCAGGCTGAGCGGGAGGCCCAGGAGGTGCAGCAGGAGCTGCAGCAGGAGATCCAGAACGCACGCAGGGAGCTGCTGGATCAGCTGGCTGAGCTGGAGCTGCTTCCTGAAACCCTCCGATGCTCCAAACTCCGGCTGCAGGAGGCGCAGGACAGGAAACGCAGCCAGGAGAGACGCAGCATGGAACTCAGCACGATGACAAATGAACTACACATGAAGGTCAAGAGAATTCTGTGTATGAAGTTCACGTCAGCATTTCAAAGTAATTCAATACATTTCAGGTTAATGTATTTTTAGAATTTTAAAAGCGTTTTATTTTATGAAGATTATGGCTGCTAATGAAAGCCTGACCAAAACATCAGCAAGAATTATAATAACTTTCATGTGTTTGGACACAAAAATTCTCTCTTTCTCTCTCTCTTTCTTTTTCCTCTCTCTCTCTCTGCAATAAGATGACTGAACATTGCATTTGAGCCACTATGTCAAGCAGAACTACTTAGAACTGTGATAGGATCATAATAAGGCATCAGAGCATATTTACAAAGCCTACAAATTACACTCAGGCTGCTCAATTTCATATTTCTTCAATAATTTACTACACTGATGTAAACGAGCACAGCCAGTCATATTAATTTAGATGAATGGTCACTAACTATGAGCAGATACTGGGCTTTAGTATCAGTGTTTCTGAAAGGAAATATTTGGGGAAGTCACAACTTTGACGTAATGATCACTCACCCCTCCCTCCTACAAGAATCACACATGCATATATCTCACACACACACACATACATATCACATACACATATCGCCGCTGTCAGATCAACAAAAAAAAGTCAGCAATTGAATGAAGAAAAAAAAAGATTGATCTGGGAGATTTTTAGATCATTCCGAATAGTTTTTCATTCTTTTGAAAGGATCATAGCTGTGAATAGATCAATAAGTATAGCTTATAATATAGCCTAATATATTTTATTTTCATACACATAACATTATTGACAATCATTTCCCAAAGCATACTACTGGAACAGTGAATTAAAAATGTTTTTCCTACCTTCCAGATCACCACTGGTTTCATTTCAGTTCATTCTGGTACACTATTAAAATCAACTTGTTGATACTTGAAACGTTCTTGGCATAGGTAATCCATCATCACCAACAAGAGGTGTATTCAGGATCATGACTTCATAAGGCTGTGTAACTATTAGCAGGAGAAACATGGATTTTTAAGGTGGGTGTATCACTTGAATATTTGATTTTGAAAGATTAAGAGATTTTGCAAAATATCAGGAAAGCTGAAATATGGGTTTATCCTTTGGGAAATGATTGTCAATAATGTAACATGTTTGAAAATTGAATATATTAGGCTCAAAATGGGAGTATGGTCCTTTAAGGTGGTCTCAAATCAATTGCTTAAATTATATATACCTCGTTAGAATAGCTTTGGAGGATTGTGGAGGTATTATAACAAGAGTTATCTTATTTTTGTCAGGTGGAGACTCAGGGAAGCCAAGTGGAGCTGCTCAGGCAGAAGAACAAAGTGCTGCTGGAGGAGAACAGACAGCTTCAACAGCAAGTGGAGAGTTTTGAGAGGTACCTGATGCTTTACACCAGAGTCCAGAGTATAAAAAACCATATATACTGGAGTATAAGCCGGCCCCCGATGTTGTTCTATCAATTTATTTGTTTAGCAAATTACCTGATTTTCTGGAAATAATCCACGTACCGGTAAACACATGATATTTATTTCAGCAGCTGATTACTGTAACTGACCAATCACAGCAGAGCTTACTGGCCGCTGCAAAATGTGCTGGATAAGATGTTTAGTCAGGAAATATCTCATTCTCAGGTATGATTTAAACTGTTTTCCATGGATAGTGGTAATGGGTAGTATTTCCACTCCTGGAAATTTCCTTCTCTGGGAGCAAATTTGAATTTCTCGTGTATAAGCCGACCCCTATTTGCTTTGTGGAATTTGGTAATAAAAACTCGGTATATACACAAGTATATACAGTATGTCATTTACTAACAAGTACCAACACCTTAGGTACAAACAACAGTTAATTCTCACATTAATTTTGATATAGTTTGACTCAAATTAGTAACTTCATATACAGCTTGACTGAATACTGCAGTATTTGCTATGAAAGATTTTTTTGTAATATCCATTAATCATCTATATCTATACTGAAGGATGTGGAAGCCTTGATGACTAATTGGATTTGAGTGGGTGAAGGCGCCCACCTTTTGTGACACAAAATCTGCGTTTCCACTTACAAAGCTTACAGGATGTACCATCCCAAATGCCAGGCCTGTAACAGCAAACTGAAATGAGACTTCTCGCTCCCAGGATGCATGCATATCACGTAACATCCATAGTCCCTATGACAGCAAATAAAAGCTGCTTAAACCACAAAAAAGTTTTACATTTTTAAAAGGGGAAATGATATTTCTTACCTCAGTGTGACTTTTGGCTTTTGGCACTTAGTCAGAGCCTGCCTGTCTGGTGGATCTGTACTGAGGAAATGCAGACTCACAGGTAAGCTGAGCTGATAAGAGCTGGCAGGTACAAGCTACACCTTCCTCTGCTGGATACTTATTTATTTATTTATTGTTTATTTGGCAGGGATGAATACATACAACATTGCCACAGACAAATGTGGAAAATGCAATGTATACAGTGCTTGAAGTGGACAAAAAGGAAATTCTTCTCATGGGTTTTTGTGTATGGTTCTGCAGTGCTGCTCCAGGTTGCCCTTCTTTGTGATTAAAATTTTACTGTAGTAATTGAGACAAACACATTTTAAATTTAACCCCCATGAAAATAATGCCCCATTCCTTCCTGAGTGTCTGTTACAGTACTCGTTTTTTAAATAATCCCTGGATTAGAGAATCAGAAATCAGAAAAAAGGTGCACAGTTCAACAGTTCAGCTCTTCAATCACCATCCACGTTCTATGCTGTGACCATAACAATGTCCTTTGTAATGATCATGTATATATTTAATTATATTATTATATTTTTTATTTTACTTTGCATGCAAGATTTCTTACATACATTCAAGGTTTTCAAGAATGGGGGTCAGTGCCTTGGTTACCTGTTGGCTGTCTGGTCCTGCAGGAAGCTGGAGGAGGCTGGCAGTCAGAACAGTGACCTGCTCGCCGTCATTGCCAAACGGGAAGAGAACATCCACAGCAACCAGCTCAGTCTGGAAGAAAAGAAACGCGAATGTACCGCACTGAGCTGCAAGCTAGAACAGGCTCTGAGTGACGCTTTACAGCAGGTCTGAACGCAGTGACACGCCAGCATGACATTGGCTCAGACGCTCAGCTCACAAGTATAATTTAACCATGACATCCAGGGCTAAACTGACCAGAAGACACACATCCTCCATTTGTTATACATACAAAAGCTATGAACATAATCTTTAAATTAACTTATAAATTCTAACCTCTATTTCTAACCAGAGAAAGCAAGACACTGAATCTGCCAAATTTCACAGAAATAGGACTGATGGCTTGAATTATATATTAAATTATTTAAGTGTATGTGATTTTCTCCTTAGTGGATGCTGGGTAGTTAAGATGCATAAAATATGCAAAACAAGTTTTTTTCTGATCATGTTAGTAGAAAATGATAGTTGCAGCCAAATAAATAACCAACATATACAATTAATTTCACAAAAAAAAGGTTGAACATTAACTAAAATTTGTACTATGGCATATTTCCAATTGCGGATGTTAACAGTATATGGAATGGTATAATTTTTTTCCTCTCATAATCTATCCTCAAAATATAAAACAAACATACATTTACAAGCTGAAGCAACAACTATCCACTGTTTTAACATTTTAAAACCCTAAATGTCTGTGAGAGTGACAAATAACTGGAAAGACAGAGTGTATGTTTCCACACATCACATCATTAATGCAGTGGTTCTCAATCCTGGGACTTGTGGGCCACAGCATTACATGTTTTCCATCTCTCCATGCTACCCACACCTGATTAGCTACATCAAGGAGAGATGGAAAACAAGCGGTGCTTTGGCCAATAAGAACCAGGATTGAGAACCACTGCATTAAGGATCAATATCCACATTCACAGTTCTGAGGAATGGCTGAGAATAAGTAGCCGTCAGAGCAAGAGTGCAGTTGAAAAACACAATGTTCCAGAAAAGATCAGATGATAAATCTCACCTGAAGTTCCTGCTCCGACAGCTCTGGAGTTCATTCAGTTATAAAGGCTGGATTTACACGACCATGCACATGACCTGATTCTGATCTTTTGCTCACATGTGACACGTATCAGACATGCTTCCTGAAGATGTAAATGATAAAAAGCCATCTGTTTGGGGCCTCTTGCATATGTGGAAATAAATCGGATACGTATCAGATATCCACTAATGCGACTGCTGTCTAAATACACAGATCAGAATTTCCTTCCCATTCTGACTCCTATGTAACGTTCTGCTTTATNTCTAAATACACAGATCAGAATTTCCTTCCCATTCTGACTCCTATGTAACGTTCTGCTTTATCTGCACATGATGATGTCAGCATCAATATGATGACACTCTCTATAAACAGAAATGGAGGATATACTGTATATATCAGACATGCTGATGTGTGTTTATGTCAAATAGGTGTGTTAGTGTGTGATAACAGGCTCCTGTTACAGCAGCAAAACTCTAACTCCACCCGCTTCTCCTCCGTGATTAACCGATGAACATACGCGTCCTGATGGAGAGATAAACGCTCACACAACATATCAGATGTTTCTCTCTGCATGTGAAGTTTTAACCCGCTGATCAGATTTTAAATACTTCTTTCATCTTAGTTCATTGAAGTGTTTTGTTCACGTGTCTCAGAAATGCCTGCATGCGTAGCTGCATCCTGCTGCTACAGGTCAAAGGTCAAAGTGTGTAAATACAGGTGTCAGATATGAGCCACTTAGAAAAGAAAATGTAAATACGCTGAACAAAAAATTAAATATAGGCAAAAGATCAGAATTGGCATCAAAAGTTGCCAAAAAGAGGATGAATAATCAGGAAATATATCTGACAGGTTTAGAATGAGCTAGTGCCTTCTGTCACCATTTCTTCATCCACCTTCTCACAAATATACATTTGTTTTGCTATAAAAGCCTGTACATTTAAATGAGCCTATCAGTAACATTTTCAAAATAAAGCGTTACACTGGATATCGTACAGAGAGTTTTCTTCTTAAAGTGACTGTTAACTTCCACTCTACTGTACATTCAGATACAGTGTGGACATATCATGGTGCACATCTACCATTTACGTGTGCACTTTATACTGATTATTACAGTAATAAATGCATTTTCTTTTCTGCGTTATACACTGAGGAGGCTGCTGCTTATGGGGTGTGTGGTTCTGTGTGTAATTGTGTGTGTGCTTGCATGTTGTCGTTTTTATCCTAAGCAGTAAGGATAGCAGCCATGTGCTAGCATTCAGCTAATGGAGCCCATGAATGAAGCCTGCTGTGTTTAACTCTAGATGCGTGACAACAGAGAGCATTCTGCAGCCAGAGAACGCTCCACCCAGTCCAAGATTGTGGACATAGAGAAGCATCTGAGCAGGACTGCCTCAGAGATCAGCCAACTGCAACGTAACAAAGAAGAGGTAAAGGCATTATTCAAGAGCTCTGCCCTCCAAAACTTACCTGTGTAGGAATCGCAGCAGGAGATCTATAATGTGTTAATCTGTGCTTAGGCAGAGCAGAGATACCGGAGTCGAATGCAGGATCTGATGGATCGCCTGGAGCAGTCAGACAGTACCAATCGAAGCCTGCAGAACTACATCCAGTTCCTCAAAGCCTCGTATGTCAATGTATTTGGAGACTTCAGTCTCAGGAGTTCAATGCGGGTCCCTTCACCTGTCTGACACCTTGTTTACTTAAGGTTTAAATATGCACAATTTCCCAAAGAGTACTTTGGCTTGTACCTTTTTGTACCTGTAAGTGAGGAGCTGTAAGGATGAGGGTATGAGTTGGTTTGCTTGGTTGTTCATGATTTGTAAGATCTGATATTTAATCCATATACATACATACATTCCCACTTCTGAAATTCTATTGAGAGAATTACATTCTTAGATTCTATATTCTGTAAGGTAAATGTCTGTATTGTATCAGTGTACAGCAATGAGACGAGCTTCACAGTGAATCAAAAATAAACCTGAAATTGCAACACTGACATGTACATGGTAGATGATTGTGAGCTTTTAGTGGTGAAGAATGTGTTAAAGCTGATGTTTGCCATCAACACTTCAGTTTTTCCTACAGGACTGAAAATGAAAAAGCTGAAAAATGTCCATCTAGCCACGTGCAGGGTACAAACTGATTTAGTTGACTTATTTTCTCACAGTGTTTACTCCACAGCTTTTTAAAAATTAGGCACAGAATAATAATTAAATAATAATTAAAGAATTATGCTCCTATACTAAAATAATGTTAAACATTTATGCTGCACAGCTGATCATTCTCTGAGGACAAAAAGCAGTTATGTGACTGAAGTTGGCTCAGCCACATTCTTGAAATAATGCAAAAATAGTGTCATTCTTTAGTGCTACGTTTGTGCTGATTTGCGCTAAAAAAATTTATTTGTGCTGCCTCCATAAGATATTAACAATTATATTAAAGGTCATCTGAGATCACAGCTCAGCCACTTTGTTCTAATTCTAATCAAACCAGTACCATTCTTTGGTGCTACGTTTGTGCTGATTTGTGCTGAAAAAATTATTATTTGTGCTGCCTCTATTTTTAAGATATTAACAATTATATTAAAGGTCATCCAGAGGTCAAGCAGCTCAGTCACTTTGTCTGATTCTAACCAAACCAGTTTCATTTGTTAGTACTATGTTTGTGCTGATTTGTGCTGGAAAAAAATGTCATTTGTGCTGCTGCCACATAAGAGATATTTAGGGCTGGTTCATGCTTCACGAGGACGTGCAGACATAATATGGACGTTTCTGCAATGGACCATCCGCGTGTCCTGGCACTCATGCTTCTTGCACATTCATGTTCACTGCGCAGTCAACTGTGCACTTCAACGTAGCACTAAAGAAAGGCACTGGTTTGGTTAGAATCAGACAAAGTGGCTGAGCTGGTTGACCTCAGGATGACCTTTAATATAATTGTTAATATCTTAAAAATGGAGGCAGCACAAATAATAATTTTTTCAGCACAAATCAGCACAAACGTAGCACTAAAGAATGGCACTATTTTTTCATTATTTCAAGAATGTGGCTGAGCCGACTTCACTCACATAGAGCAGTTTGGTTTTAAAGGTGTATTGCCACACATTTTTTTTTTTTTTTTNATTTTTTTTTTTTTTTGTGATTTTTTTTATAATTTTCCATGATTTCATCTGAACTGGTGAAGCTTCATTCATCGAGTAGTGAAATGTGAAGACTAAACAGCATAACTTGTTACAACTACTGTATATGCAGATAGCATATGACCTGGGTGAGTAGAAACCCTATCAGACATGCTGCATAATCTTAAATTTTCATGTATTGATTACTTGTTATGCATCTATTAAATACACAAATTAATGCAACCACTGGAGGAGTAGCATATTTAAGACATATAACAAGCCATATTTATTTCTAAAAGAGTTAAATTTGTAAAGCAGCATGTTAATTGGAGTCTCACTGAATGCTGACATCTCAATACTACTATTCAGTAATTACTGTTGTATCATTCTCTTTGCATTATACACACACACACACACACACACACACACAATGTAATATAATAATGCNTATCATTCTCTTTGCATTATACACACACACACACACACACACACACACAATGTAATATAATAATGCAACTTTCTAATCTCTGTTCTGTGATCAAATGTAAAGTCGAATGTGAGCCTTTTGAGTGGCGAGTGTCGTGTTCTTCCGGCAAATTTCGTTTGTTTCCGTACAGCTGCAATGCATGACGCCACGTTCCAAAGGGGGAAAAAAAAAAAAACCAGACATCCTATCGAGCAGGGTTGTGGTCTTTTCGTCGTCGATCTGCCTGAACACATCGCAAAGTCTTTTAAAGATATACTGAGGTAAAAAAAAAACAAAACAAAACTATTTTTTAATGCGTTGACTATGTAAAGCAAATGTGTAACTCTGCACACCGAGATATGCTGGATGCGTTGTCATGTTAATTGAAATTGTCTTGTCTGTCTGCTGACCTATGGATTCGCTAGCTTGTTGGCTAACATTAGCTAGCTGTATTCATTCGTTTGGTCGAGGAATATTTAGCAAAAGATCATTCAAACTGCTGCGGATGAAATCCAAGAAACTGACACTGAACAAACATCCTTTTTGCTAAGGTTAAGGTTAGCTAGATTATATCTAAACTTCATCATATGATGTTAGCTTTGATTGATATCGCTCGACAGGCATTGCATTCAAATGATTATGACGGTTCGCCGTTGACATGTCGGTAGCTACATTTGTATGACGACATTATACGTGTGGTATATGTGATTGTCTTCATTTTATTGTTAATGTCCATCCAACGTTACTGCTAGCTAACATCCACAGGTTTATTGTTTGCGGTCTGATATACCGATTACTTTCTTTCACAATAGATGGGACCGGACGCCCACCCCAACCCCCATCTAGTGTAAATCATTTTTTAAATTAATTAATCATAAAAAGATTTTAAAAACAAAACGGAATGTTGTCGGTGGTTGCGTTAGCTTGTTAGCTTGCTTTGAATGGGATCCGCCCAGTTGAAAGCTTTAGACATATGGCCCAGCTGTCAGTCTACTGACAGCAGCCATCAGTGTACGTCTCTCCTCAGGCGGAGGGATATGTTCACTTCTCACCGCGGAGGCAGATGTGATGGAGCATAATGCTCCATCATCAGAGCTACCATCTCTTACAGGTTATTTTGTCATAACTGGTTTGAGGGAATCAAATAGTTCCACAGCTTTTAGTATGTAGTTTTTATGGCATCAACTGTGGAGACAAATTGTCTTGAAAGTAACACAATCACAGAAAAAGTTGCAGGAAAACATGGACTCACACCACGTCAACTTGAGGAGAGGCTTTTTTAGGGTGGTGCCGAGTTCTTCACATACCAACTGCCCCTCCACTTAACACACACACACACACAATGTGTGTTAGTCCTCAGAATTCACATTGATAAATTGTTTTAAACAGAAATGTACACAGCATAGGAACAGCAGGACATTGTTACATTTGCATTAACACTACTGTAGTGGCTTTAAATCATATATTTTAACATGAAATTGTGTTTATTAGTAAATCAGAAGTTTGAAAAAAAAAACTCTTAAAATTTATAAATGTTCTGTTCTACAATTTAAGGGGGGAAAAAAAGAAGTTTTAGCTTATATACAGTAGACCAGAGGTGGCCAACCCGTGGCTCGCAAACCATATGGCAGCTCTTTGTCTGCGCATGTTTGGCTCTTTTAGTCGTATCATGTTGTGTCAATGTGTGGCTTAGGAGCCGGTGGGGGTGGGTGGGAGTATTACAAAAAAACCGCGATACGCATTGTCACACTAAATGTGCGCCGTGATAATTGAAGCTCATCCATAAAGCTTCTCTTACTTTAATCAGCGCACTGTGTCACATTAAGGGAGCGCTGTTGTCAGGTGAGTCACAAGTAAAAGCCAGTGAAGACAAGCGTGTTAATGAGCTGCTTCATGTTTATGAGCCACACTTTATCTTCATCTAGAGTTAAGCAACATTTACACGTTAAATCAGCAAAAGATTCTGCTTCTCCGCATTTTCACAAGACTGACACTAAGATAACATATTAACCTCTGTAGCATGTGATCTCTGTGTGTGTGTGTGTGTGTGTGTGTGTGTGTGTGTGTGCGCGCACGCTGAGCGCCAGGAGAATGAAAGAAAGCAAATAAAGTTTAAAACATTGTACAGATTTTATACCACCAGAATGAAACACGTCTTAATTTTTGCGTGCCGGTGTTTTTTATGAATAACTTCACCGACATGTAAATGAGGAAATACTGTAGTAACGCCTCTTTCAAGGCAAACGCTAAAAGATGCTGCTAACAGGTGTTTATGAATGAGGGAACATTGTGACGATATTTGCTTTTATAGACACAAAGTATGGTGCTAATTTTTATGAATCTGGCCCATTATTTATCTCTTTTTTTTCCAAAATTGTATAAATTTATTGTTTTTTAAAATGGGCCTTACTGTGTGTTAGCATAAAGGCTTGTTGTGTTTGTATTCATGCATGTGAAAACATACAAGTACGTGTATCTTGTGGCTTTTATTTTTGCCTGATCATGGCTAACTGGTCAGCTCTCCTGCAGCAGTTTAGCTACTGCTAAAGCGTTTCCCTGACTCAACACAAGGCTTACGTAGTACCTAACAAGGGCATCATGTTGCTTAATTATTTATAGATTCTTTCTTTACTTGCTGTGATCTTTGTGTTTTGTAGTCTTGCTTAATGTTTCTTTGGCAGCGCTTCACATTTTGTGTAATTCAGAGTTCTGATAAACACAGCAACATCTTTTGAAATACTTTTACATTTTGCGTGGATGACTCAAAGGCTCTCTGGATTGACTCGTCCATATAAATATACACACCTTGCACCACTCATCCCGCCTCTGTGGATGGATGAGAGGCTGAAAACATAAAAAAAATGTATAA
The DNA here is from genome assembly GCA_014773175.1 of Lucifuga dentata. Taxonomy (NCBI): domain Eukaryota; kingdom Metazoa; phylum Chordata; class Actinopteri; order Ophidiiformes; family Bythitidae; genus Lucifuga; species Lucifuga dentata. The sequence goes on from VXCM01003336.1 coordinate 21,981, forward strand.
ACTGATATGCTGATGATGATGTGGTTTACCCACATCAGTGTTGCCAGTTCTTTTCCATGGAAAGTTGCCAAGTTCTGCTCTAAAAGGCGTCAGAAGTCGCTGGATCACATTTGTTTGCCAATTTGCATATGAAACGTCACCACGCAGTGATTTAAATATTACTTTAAAAAATTATTTTTTGCCATGTTGGCTCAAAATATTTCTGTCTCTGGTTTTGATCCCGGTCTTGAGTATATTACATACTGTATGTGTTTCCAAGACTGATAATCTGAAATTATGTCTATGGAAGTAATTACACATTTATGATCATTCAAGGATTTTTACAAGAAGTGTAATGATCTTGATAAAGTTTTGAAATATTGGAAAAAATGTACATTTGATATAGTGTCTTCTGTCTTCAGCTCTTTCATTTTGTCTCTTATGCATCCATAGGTTTGTGTAGTTTTCCATCTTTTTAAAAGGAAAACTACAGAAACTACTGTTGCTGTTTTTCTGTGTACAAAAAGACAAGCTAGATGTGACTGCCTGGAAGTTTAAAAGCTTCAGCCTAACAGTAAGAGCTATTTTCCCTTAAAAAAAAAAGGGGGGGGTATTGGATATTGGTTATTGGCACGGAAGGCGATATATGTCTCCGCCAGGAAATATAGTCCCAGGAGAAGATGGATTTTACTGAGAAATTAAAATGAGCATGCCTTCTGCAATCATGAATAGGTGTTAGCAGGTTAAACATTGAATTTTAAGGTGGAGGTATCACCTGAACATGTGATTTTGAAAGATTAGGGTATTTGAAAAAATAAAAGAAAAATACGGTTTTATGTTTTGGATATTGGTTGTTAGTAACAATGTTGTCGGTTGGTTGTATATATTGGGCAGGTTGTATATATTGGGTTTAAACATGCACAATCGCCGGTATGGTCCTTTGAAATAAGAATGGCTAGTGGTGGGAATTGTGAGCAGAACAGCAACAGAAAGGGAAAATCCTTCGCAGACATGTTTGCATTCTGCTTTTTTTCCTTAGATGTTTTGGTTTTGGCTAGTTTCCTATATTTGACAGGCATTATCTATAGAATATGAGACAACAATACACAGGTTTTAAGAAATCATTAGCCATTGTTGCAGTTAGTGTTTGTAATGGAATATGGATGTATGGTAACCTTTCATGCAGTGCATTAGCTTTGTAATAATACAGGTTTGAAGGCCGTTGGGGGAGGCCTGGACATTTCTGCATGGTCAGCTCTGCAGTCATTTATAATTGACCTGTTTGTTTTGCAGTTGAGTAATATAAATGAAAAACCTGCTTTAAAAACATCTAAGTTGGCCTTGTTATATACAAGAATGAAGCTACACTTAAATCTTACTTTTTATCAAACCTCTTCATTTGTCTCATTTTAATTCAGACTCTTTGTCTGTTCCCGACCATCAGGAGTTTGCTTTTTTTTTTTTTTTTTNTTTTTTTTTTTTTTTTCTCTTTGGTCCTGACCATGGCCCACATAGAAAATAGGCCTTCTGTCTCCAGGGTGTGGGTCTGTCAGGTCTGCTGTGGGCTGCAGCAGCCTGTTAACTCCTCATCCTATCGTTGACCTGTGCTGTGCTTCAGGATTCCTTTTTATCTTTCGTTTTTCTAACGTGCCCTGACCTTGGCTTGCTCTGCCTGTTCAACCTTTGCCTCCAGCAGCTTAAATATAATGGTCCTCGTAAAGGTGTCTCATCCCTTCTTACTCATTTATATGCTCAATATATTCCCTTTCAACAGCCAGCATGCCGACATTTACTCAATCCATTGTGTGTGTGTGTGTGTGTACGTGTGTGTGTGCGTGACAGAGGATTGGAGAGCAGTGTTGAGGCTGTTTTGCTGAATAAAGGCCTGGGAGTTGGCTGGAGGGGTGTGGGGGGGGTGGGGGTGTGTAATGGAGCACAGAGACGCATGGGCTGGGCTCAGTCTTGGCTGGCTCTCCTGAACGTCGTAGCCACTGCAGGAGCAATGCGTCTGCCTGAGCTGCAGCGTTGTGAGACTCGGATGTTGAGGAACCTTTGAGGTGGTCACGGCGTAACGGAGGTTTACTCTGCTGATCAGCCAGATACCACAAGGAAACCACGGGAAACACAGTACACAGTCTTGGTGTGTATGACTTCATTTTGCATTAATTGCTTTTCATCCCGTCAAACTGTCGATTTGGACCTGTGGGTCTGATGACGTTTGCTTTAATTTGAAATCAGTTGTGATGAAGATTTAGTTTGTAGCTTGTCTGAGTTTCTGTTGGTGATACTGAGCAGCAGTCAGGACTGTCCTGCTACCAATGGAAAGCTTTAGCTTTAAATGTGGAAGAAAAAACATGAGTTTCATTTATTTATATATTTATTTTACTGCATGCCTGCTGTTGGTGTGACATTCTTTGTGTGCAAAAGACTTAAAGGACCATACCATACATTTTGCATGTTTGAGCCTAATATATTCAATTTTCATACGTTACGTTACTGACAATCATTTCCCAAAGGATAAAACTGTATTTCAGCTTTCCTGATATTTTGCACAATCTCAATCTTTCAAAATCAAATATTCAAGCGATACCCCACCTTAAAAATCCATGTTTCTCCTGCTAATAGTTACGCAGCCTTATGAAGTCATGGTCCTTTAAATTTTTCCATAAACGCAGGTCTTCTTTTGGGACTATATTCCCCGGTGGAGGCATACATTCACTCCACGCTTTTTATTGAGCTTAAACACTAAAATTACATAACTTCTAAAAAAACCTGAATACACGTCTTGTTGGTGATGATGGATTACCTATCCCAAGAACGTTTACAGTATCAACAAGTTGATTTTAATAGCAGAATGAACTGAAACCAATGGAGGTCTGGAAGGTAGGAATAACATTTTTAATTCACCATTCCAGTGGTATGCTTTGGAAAATGCTTGTCAGTAACGTTATGTGTATGAAAATGCAATATATTAGGCTCAAACATGCAGAATGGATGGTATGGTATTAAGGTATCAGCTAACCTAACTTATGCATTTCAATGTTCAGAAATCAGAAAACAAAGTGAATCCATGCTGCAGAGGCCTCATGAGTGAGTTTGCATCTAGCGGCCTGGCCTAATTATTGGCCTGATTAGATGAGCAAAAGGCTGATGGAGTTCCTCTCTGCCTGCAGGCCACCATCCAAATATTCTCAGCTCTCATCAGTGTTTAGTCGAGCTGTTAACGTCACGACAAAAAAACTGGACCTTTAGCAAAGATCCATTTTGTCGTATTTAATATTGTTTAATTTTCAGAGTGAAATTGAGGCTGTGGTTCTGTTGTAAGGCATAAAGCCAAACGTAAAAAATTAGATTAAAAAAATGTGCCAGTTTCATTCATTCTGTGAAATACAAACAGGAAATTGTTGCCGTACTATTTTCATCATTTAATGAAGCTAAAAGTGCAATGAAATATTTATGCAATTAATTTCTTAAGCCACTAAATACTTACTAGTGAAAATTATACTTTAGTAAATCTAGATTCCTTGATATGGAATAGAATAGCATCAATGTAATGTAATCATATCAACAATATCAATAAATTCAGACAGAAATGGAGCTATCAAATATTTCCGGCACAGTTATAGAACATGCTTTTGACAACAGTTTCTAAGCCTGTTTACTGGAGCGTAGATCTAAATGCAGTGCTCCTATTCAAACCCAGCCAGCTGGACATCTTTGTCCTGCCGTCTCTTCCCCAATGATGAATAATGAGTCTGCTTTCAAACTCATTTACATCATTTCCTGTTGCCATCTTGATCCAAACTTGAGGCCAGCTGGGGTCACTCTGCATTCCAACACACGCCAAAAGCATGATGGTTTATAACTTGCTTATTGTGTCATGCTGCACACCCATCTGGAAGCATCTGCATGTTAGTTTTCTCCAAATCATTTATTTTAGGGTATTTTTTTCACCCATTTGTACATCTTTATCAAAATACACGTAGTCACAGCCGATCATAGATAACATGGTACAAGCTATAACATTGCCATTGTACTCCTGTTGAGTAAATCCAGCTCCTTATGGCTTAATCTGACTAAACAACTCCACTTTTCCACTGATCCACTTTTCCACAGAACATAAAATTTTGGAAAATCCATCAGAACAAGAAGCGATTTTACCCATAACATTTATATCCATCAGTGCCTGCAGGGTTTTACTGACGTGCATCCACCAGCTGCAGGATGGATGAAACCAGAATGCTGTGAGAATCCACAGAGCAGGGTGTGTGTGTGGGGTCGGNGGGGGGGGCTGAGAGCTTGAGATAATGTGGAAAATAATAAATAATAAACAACCTACATAATTAATTATTAACATCCCTGGTTGACATTCAAGGGTTTGCATGAACTCCTTATACAAGCTGTTCATAGCTAACAGCTGAATGCCTTACCTGTTCTGGTGTTACTGCACTCAAGTTTTTGGTGTGAGTTTTAATTAATTGGGGGGGGTCAACTAGTGAGAGCATAAAAGTGGATGAGAAAGAAAAACTTAATGGAGATGAAACGTGAAGCTCTTGTGTTTACTTGAGAAAGTCTAAACGGCAGCAGATTGGGCTGTAACACTCAGGTAGTAGACAGGACGTACGCTAACAGCCGCTGAAATGTTCCCGACCTATGGAACACAGTTGTCAGAGCACCTGGTTATAATCCTTCATCATTCCCCGTCGGGTGTAGACCTGCTCCTCTTCACTCATTACTGAAACGTTGTTAAAATAAAATGCTAATATTTAATGATACTAAACCAGAGCGGAGTGACTCACTCTGTGACACCATGTGCCTGCCTCATCTGTATAACTTGACAACATTTGTTAATAGGTGTGGCTATTCCTCATTAAATCTCTCTCTCTCTCTCTCTCTCTCTCTCTCTCTCTCATTTGCTCGCTAGCTCACTTGCTCTGGTCATACATTGGAACCAAAGGAAATGACTTAATTCTTCAACTGAAGAAAAAAGGCAAAGAGTTTACCTTGTCTTTCTCCCTGTCTTCCACAGTAAGGAAACAGGCTTGGTTAGGGACGCTCCCATTTCCTGGAAATTCTTTTAGCCTCTGTCCTCCCTGTGTGGCGTCACTATGACCTCTCTCCATAACAGATGGCTCTCAGTGTTAAAGGGAATTGTTTCATGGTTTCTCTGAGGGTGTAGGTAAACCGGCAGCAGTAAATGTACATGATCTGAAACCTAAGATTATAAATTCAGCATATGAGCTCCGTTTGATGTTCAGGCCTAAATTCTGACCCTCTGTGAGACATTCCTCAACAACTACGTAAAAGGAGATAAAGCCTTTGGCTTGTAACCGTATGCTTCCTCCGACATGCCTGCTGGAGAGTCAGAACATGGCAGAAACCACCTTTCCAGTGGTGACATTGGNCCGTTGAAACTGGTCCCTGACTCCACCAGCCAAGTCTGATCCATGCAGTGATTGGCCAGGTGTGGTGAACCTCTCCCTCGCTCTTTTCTTTCCCTCACTGTGTCTGCGCTCCGTGCAGAGAACTGAAAAATGTCCCGTTACTCCCATTTGTATTCTCGTTTCCAAGCAAGTGGGTTTCTCAGAAACACAAAGAAGAAACAGAATTCCTCTCAGTAAGCTCTCCTAAAATGAGAGGGTGTGTTCTCCTTCATATGATTAATCCTGTTGAGATTACAAAAAGACACATGCACACTTGCTCTTCCCCTCTACGACGGTGGCTTTTCACCCCACCATTCTGAAGAGGTACGAACAAGGTTAACGCTGAGGTCTCAGACCGAGTCGGCCGGGCAGGAAGCACGCCGCAGCCTTTAAAACGCAGGTTTCATTCTGATGAAATTTACTACCACCCTGAAACGCGTCTTCATTTCTGTGTGATAGCGTTTTATTTATCACATAGCATGTAAATAAGGAAATACTGTAGCAGCGGCTCTTTCAAGATAATTGCTAAAAGATGCCGCTAACAGGTGTTTATGAGTGAAGGAACGTGGTTGCGTGATGACCTTTGCCCTTATTGGCATGTTAAGTCTGGCACTGTGTTTTCTGAATCCCGCCCATCGTATCATTGCTGGTTTTCTTTCAATACGTAGAGGAAGAATGGGACGCAGACAGCCTCTATAATACCATAACTGTGACGTGTCCGTCTCACAAACGCCTGATTTCTGTCAGAGAGAAGAAAAGTCAGCTCACACACACACACACACACACACACACACACACACACACACACACACACACACACACACACTACAGCCTCTATTGTGTGATCAGCTCAGGAAATCCAAAAAAGTTTCAACAAAATTAATATTTGAATACCGTATATACTCAAGTATAAGCCGAGTTTTTATTACCAAATTTCGCCTTATACACAGGTATATATGGTAAGTTTGAAGGAAAGGAAATAAGGGTTATGTCACACTGCAGCGCGTGGAAGAGAAACTTCCAGCATGGCTGTCAGTCTGTGAGGGTGTTGCTGCAGTACGGAGGGAGGGAGGGAGGGNGAGAGAGAGAGAGAGAGAGAGAGAGAGAGAGAGAGAGAGAGAGCTGTTATCTGTGGATGCAGGATGGCTGAAGCTCTATCAGCAGTTGTGGCGTTGTATTTAAATGCTCAGATAATATGAAGCAGCCCTCTGTCTATTTTTGACTCTTTCTCAGATAAAGGATATTCACAACAGTTATGAAATTCCAGTAAGATTGTTGTTAGACTTTTATTTTAATTATTTATTTGTCTTTTTTACCCCTCATAAGTACAGTAGATAGCCCACGTACAGTGAGTTGATTGGCTGTCCCGTGGTTGTAAAATGTGCTGAGTCACCATCGTTATGAGATACGCACATTTCCTGTTAAATTGTGTGTTTTTTGTTTTGTTTGTGATCATTTCAGACACAAGGTGTAGTTTGAGCTTAATATGCTTTTTTTCCTCATAGGCACATAAGAACTGTAGAATTGCAGGCGTGATCGTAAGTTAAATAATATGCCTTAGCGTGCATGAGCTAAAGTCCAGTCTGGGTTTCCCAGAACTTGATGCTTTTCCTGCAGCATCACGCTCAGCTTCCCAGCAGCTAAACTGATGTTAGGATGAAATCGTGTCTAGCTGTGCTCCAACAGGCTTGCTAGCTTGATGTGATGCTTGGCTCCGAGGCATCACGAACGGAGAGCTGACTGCAGCGATCTCATTGTTAGGTAAAGCCTGGTTACTGTTCACAGGCATGTGGAATTTCCGCCTGTTTATGCATTCAGAAACAGACGTAGCAGCAGGATGCCAGTCATGAATACACATGCAGGCAGGCAACAGAGACACAAAGTGCCAACAGTGCAGCCAACAGCGAGACGTGGCGAGCCGAGAAAGATTTAACCTTATGTAAATGTGACACAGAACAAACGAGGAGTCAGAGATTTGATGGGCCTATTTTTACTTCCTAAACACGAGAAAATAAGCACCTGATTGGAGCTGAATAGTTCTGTCAGTTATGTGCTGAGCGCTAAATGCCCGAAACTCTCAGATCAGCAGAGAGAGCTGAAAACAGCCAGCGTGCGAAAGAGCCTTAAAGGACCATACCGCCAATCGTGCCCCAATTGAGCCCAAGATATATAACCCACATAAACATTATCTTACTGCAACGTTTCCCAAAATATACTTTAGCAGTGACTTTTCCAAGTGTTTTCCCTACCTCCCAGCTACCATTAGCTTCAGTTCATTCTAGTATGTGATTAAAATCAACTTGTAGAGAGTTGAAACATGCTTGGATAAATAATCCATCACAGCGAACAACACGTCTATTAGGTTTTTTTTTGTCAAAGTAACTTTAACTGTTTATCCCTGTGTTGGACCACTTTATTTAACTGATCCAACACAGGGCTACACGGAAGACGATGTATGTCTCCACCAGGAAATATAGTCCCAAGAGAAGACGACTTTTATTGAGAACTTAAAATACAAACACTGAATTTTCTTACTTAAAGAACACAAACTCCTTTTAAACAGAACATTATGTTGCTCAATAATCATAATATTGCACCACAGCCCTTCATGTTTAAAAGTCAATGAGTCTTTTCATGTTTTTTTTTTCTTTTCAGTGTTTTTCTCAAAAAAAAANAAAAAAAAAAAAAACACTGAAAAGACTCACAGAGTAATTCATTGAATTACTCTATTCTTTCTTTCTCTAATCAGCTACTCTGATCCCTCTTTCTCCCTCTCTAGAAAATGGACACCACAGGGGTTAAAGTGTTGGAGACAGCTGAAGACATCCAGGAGCGCCGGCTGCAGGTGCTGGACCGCTACCGGCGCTTCAAGGAGCTGTCCATAATGCGCCGGCAGAAGCTGGAGGACTCCTACCGGTTCCAGTTCTTCCGCCGCGATGCTGATGAGTTGGAGAAGTGGATCCAGGAGAAGCTGCAGATTGCCTCTGACGAAAACTACAAGGACCCTTCCAACCTGCAGGTTTGTTTTCTTTCATCTCCATGTATTTAACCTGCTGAACTTGACATTACAGCAGGTTTTCATAGTCGACGGCATAGGTGAGTTTTGGTGAACGAGGCTGCAGCACTGACTCCAAAAGGAAAGTGGAATAGAAAGCTTTGACAGCAGCAAACTCTGATACATTAAAAAAAAAAAAGCCAGAATTATAAGTCAGTAAATGTACATTTAAATGAAACCTTAAAGATCAGTTAGAAAATTATCACTATTCATTCATTCACTCACTGTCTTCATGTGATGACTAAATTAACATATTTTAAATGAATTAGCCAAACCTTTTTCAGCCAGCTGAGGAAGGGTCTGAAAATAACTGTCAAGGTTAAATCAGAAATTATTTGTGAAATCGAGATCACGTTTTTCATGGTTTAATCTGTATTTTGCATGAACTGCATATTTTTTTTATTGTATAAATTGATTTATTGTATTTAAAAGCCTGACCAGGCCAAGGACCAAATTAGCTTAAGCTAGATGTCTTATATACATTGCATTTTCCATTGCATTCCATTCCATTTGTCTGTGGCAATACTGTATGTATTTGTCCCTGTTAAATAAACAGTAAATAAATAAAATAAAAAATTAGCACGTCTTCGCTTCCACACAGGGTAAGCTGCAGAAGCATCAGGCCTTTGAAGCTGAAGTTCAGGCAAATTCTGGGGCCATTATCAAACTGGACGAGACTGGAAACCTTATGATCAGCGAGGGTCACTTTTCCACCGAGACCATCCGAGTAAGACTCACCGACACGGTCACACATGATGAATAGTACACAAGACCATCAAACAAATCACTTACATACACACACCACCTGGTTTTGTCTGCTGAACATCTTGTCCATCATTGACTCCTTCCATCTGATTCAGTCCTACACGCCTTACCGGACACAACAGAGACCCATAGTTACAAGTGTTGTAATGGCTGAATATATACAAGTAGGTGCTGAACTGCCATTGGTGAATGGCAACTCTTGAGTGCTGTGAAAGTTCTTGAAGATATGGCTCTTTGCTGTGATTTTCTTTTCCAGCCTTTCTAGCGTAAAGAATTGGACAAAACTGGACATAATACAGTGTTTCCCACAGATTGAAAATTTACTTGTGGTGGTGGGCAGTCATCCAGCCCCCAGCCAAACTAAATACATAAATAAAAATAAAAATGGATAACTGTGCAATAGAAGATTCCAACTAAAGTTTAACGTGGCTATTTGGCTGTAAAAGTGCAAAGAAAAAGCAAAAAACACACAGATCCAGTTGAAAATGGCCGCTACCAGGCTGTATGCTACTGGTTGCTAGGCAACCACAATAACATAATGAGCACATTTTCATGGGACCTCAGCGGGGTTTTAAAGGAAAACTAAAGAAAGTAATTAACTATAACACAGCAGAGGGAAACTTTGGTGAGAAGCATGGAGGTTACATATATTTAAAATTAGAAATAATGACCTGGCTGGAATAAAAGCCTGGTTCTCTNGGGCCCGCCACTGTTTGAGCATTTACAGTATGCTATTTACAGTACACTCATAAGGAAGGAGATAGATGCCAGTCTACGAGGATTTTGCTGTAAAATGGATTAACGGTGACAAAACCCAATCATGGGATCTTTTTAGGACACTTTTACCTTCCAAACAACAGTAAGATTACAAATTTATTCCATATGTTAGCGATGTTTTGGTCAGCAATCATTAAATATTTTTTTTTTTTTTAAGGCTGGGTCGTCCCGCGAAACCTGGGCAGGTCTTCATTTACCTGGACAGGCTGCCCAAGTTTCACCTATGTATGGGAAACACTGTAATAGAAGAAAAAAGTCATAATACATAGCCTATAATCAAAATCATTTTCTTAACCAGTTCTAGTTAACATTAACCAAGGACTGAAACTGGATCAGGCTTTCTGCAGGTTCTGTGATGCATTAAAAAAAACACAATCATTGTATTGGCTCAGGACAGCTAATCAATAATCAGCGTTATGTTCCTTTTGCATATGATTATGAAATTAAGCCAAATTCCTTAATGAAACATTACAAAGGTATTATGTTTCATTTTGAAACATGATAAATCGATTCTTTTTTCTTCTTCTTCATCTTCTCTCTTTTTTTTGTACTTACTTCCTTTGGCCTTCTCTTCTTTCCACTAACTTCGTACATTTTTCCCTTTTGTGCTGTGGGACAGACTCGTTTGGAGGAGCTGCATCGCCTCTGGGACCTCCTGCTACAAAAGACCAAGGAGAAAGGCATGCGGCTCCTGCAGGCCCAGAAGCTGGTTCAGTACCTGCGTGAGTGTGAAGATGCCCTCGACTGGATCAGTGATAAGGTCAGATTCACAAGATTTTATGAATAAAATGTAAAGTGAAGATGAAAAAAAATTTATCAGAACTGTTAATTAGCTCTGTAGTAGCTTTTAAAGGCTCCAAAGCCTCTCTTTGTTTAAGTGAAACACCCAAACATCATGAGCTTTCAAGCTCATTTTCTAGCCAAATCTGTCATATCAAGTAATATAATGTGTCTTTGAATTAGATTTTCATGGTTTGTTATGCGGGTCCTGTGACTTGGGTTACAAGGCTAATGTTGTTAGCAGTAGTTATATCACTATAGAGATTCCAAAAGCTATGTCATAACACAACTCTTGAGGCACTTCAGCCTTGTCTGTCCCTGTGAAAGAAAGGGAATACCAATACCAAAACTTTTCAAAAATTGTTGTTTCTTAGCCACAAAAAAAAAAAATTAACTTTCCTCAGTCATATAAGAACTACATGAATACCAAACTCACCCTCTGTGTGACATCAGCTGACATTCACCTTTGTGTGACATCAGACTCAAACTGATCTGCAGTGTCAGAGCAGCTGGTTTAGATCATCTTCAACAACTTCATGAACTCACTCTTAAACGTGCACAGTGTGACAGTGATCTCAAATATGTAATGCCGTGTGAATCCCAGATGTCGTTCACGTGTGTGAATGAACCTTTGGTTCGTCCAACACTTATCAGTAAAAAGGCTCAAAGCATCAGAAAGATCATCAATAGTGCAGAAAAAAAGCATAAACAGGTATTCTGTGGGTCTCTGCTTCCTCTGTACATCACTGACTCAGACCCACGCCCAGTTCGCCCTCTCCCGGGACGGCCCCTTTCACTGGAAACAACACCCGAGCTATGTGGAGAGCACCGTTTGGTATGGCTCCGTACAGCCCAGGTCGGATTCACCAGCAGCGGAAAAACGGTGTTCTTCCAGCAAACTGGTAGAATAAAGCAGATATGGTTTCTGCATTCCCTAGTCAAACAAAATGTGCTGGCATACAGCAGTCCTCTTCTAAAGAAATGGTAATGGAAGCCAAAAGCCAAAAATATTATTAGCTCAATGTGGAATTAAAACAAAGCTGTTTTCATTTCAGCAGCAAACCTCCATCCAGCTCCCATTTTATATCCTCCCAAGTCATCAACCCATTTGGAACTTACCAACAGTGGGGGAGCTCAACCCAAATTTGCACAAAATAATCATAATATATAATAAAATATAATAATAATATAAACACATTCACAATTTATACAATCTGTATACTTCATCAATGACCATTAACTGGACTAGAAGCCATATATCCTAGTTAGTCTCAACAACAAACACTGAAAATATGTCTCCTTCATTCTAGCATGCCTTTGTGATACTGGCCCTACTGCTCATCAGTGTCTCATGTTTTGATTAGGAATGATGTCTGTGGCTGCCAGGAAACTGCAGGCCGATTAATCCTCCTCAGTTGCATAAGCACAAACATTAATACACGCAACATTGAAATACCATGAGATGGATATTCTCCATCACACACCAGTAACTTGTAAAGAGATCAAGCAAATTAAATTTGTAATGCTAGCTAATGACAGGCTGTTGAAACTTTAAATTTCCAGTCGACATTCATACCTTTGCACCTGTAGGAGGCCATAGCCACCTCAGAGGAGTTGGGACAGGACCTGGAGCATGTGGAGCTCCTTCAGAAGAAGTTTGAGGAGTTCCAGACAGACTTGGCAGCCCACGAAGAGCGCGTCAATGAAGTCAACCAGCTGGCTGCCAAACTTATCCAGGAGACCCACCCTGAGTCTGAACTGATAGTTCGCAAGCAGGACGAGGTCAACGCTGCCTGGCAGCGGCTGAAGGGGCTCGCCCAGCAGAGGCAGGGCAAGCTGTTTGGAGCTGCTGAAGTGCAGCGCTTCAACAGGTAAATGGCATCAGAGCATTATGTGGAAATCATTTATGCAGTGTACTCAGAAAATATGCAAACTCCTTTTTCCTCAATTTGATGACAGTGCTTGGACCACTTTAATTCATTATTTCCTCCTTATTATTGACCTCCTTCCTCTTGGACACATTCTCCATCATCATAGAATATACTTTCACTGCTATGCTGATGATACCCAGCAGTATTTTCCACAAAACCCAAAACCTCCCTTCCCCCCCCTCTGCCCTCATCAGCTGTCTCCAGGACATCAACATCTGGAAGTCAGATAACTTCCTCAAACTTGACAGTAATAAAAGCGAGGTTTTGCTCATCGGTTCAGAGTCCACACTTTCCAAAATCCCTCCCTTCACTATTTCCATTGATGACTGTCCAGTCCACATTTCCTCCCATATAAAAAGCCTTGGTGTCATATTGAGTCCTTATATCAACAACATTTCACTGCTGCCTTTTTTCATGTATGCAGTATCGCCAGACTCCACCCATCACTCTCTCAGCACAACACGCAGTTTCTTATTCACACCCTGGTAACATCCTGTATTGACTACTGCCGCACCATCCTCTCTGGTGTTCCCGATAAACTTCTTCAAATCATCCAAAACTTTGCTGCAAGGATCACCCACCGACCATATCACACACACCCCACACCCCCTCCCTCATCCAGCTCCACTGGCTTCCTNCCCCCACCTCTCAGAGCTCCTCCATCCCTACACCCCCTCTCATTTTCTGCCATCCTCCTCCTCAGATGCTCTATCTGCTCCAGCTTTCAGGCTCAGCACCATCATGGCTGCTAGAGTTTCAGCTGCTCACAGAACTCTGGAACTCACTTCCACTACGCATCCGTCAGTTGGACTCATCACACAGTTCAAATCACAGACTAAAACACATCTGTTTAAATTCATAATAACTAACTTAATCATGCCATTTTATCCATTCTATATTTACAGCCTGACTTTAAACTTTATGCTGCTTTAACTCCTTTTGTACTGCAACGTCTGCATTTTTGTATCCTAACTTTAAATTTGTGCTGTTTTAATTTATTTTTGCATTGTAAGGTGTCCTTGAGTGTTTTGAAAGCTGCCAACAAATAAAATTATTATTATTATTATTATTATTATTCGTTGCAGCATAAATACGATTAAATAATGCAAATTTACTTAAAAAAGCAAAACAAAGTACACGTACATAACTGTAGAGCCACATTAGTCAGTGCTTTGTTGAAGCTTTTTATGGCAGTTTTTACTGCCAGTGATCTGTTAAAATATGGAACATTTATTCCTTTTGCTCTTTGATTATGTTGCAACTTGACTGAGCTGTGTGATTCCAACAACAGGGATGTGGACGAGACCATCAGCTGGATCAAGGAGAAGGAGCAGCTGATGGCGTCTGATGACTTTGGCCGTGACCTGGCCAGCGTGCAGGCCCTATTGCGCAAACACGAGGGTCTGGAGAGAGACCTGGCTGCTCTTGAAGACAAGGCAAGACCTATGATGCTTTATAAGAAGTCCAGAGAGATACAAAACAGTCAGCGAAGATAAAGTCTATTTTCTTTCATTCTGATCCTTTCTTCCTCTTCCCTTTAGGTCAACACTCTTGGCGGTGATGCAGAGCGCCTGCAGCAGACACATCCTCAGAATGCCGCCCAGATTCACCTCAAGAAGGATGAACTCATCACCAACTGGGAGCAGATTCGCACTCTGGCTGCTGAGCGCCACGCCCGCCTGAACGACTCCTACCAGTAAGCCACTAGACATGACTTGATAAGCTGTAAAACACTGCTGGTAGAATTTACCAAAACTTTAACACTGTTAAATACAGGAGGAGGAGGAGGAGGAGAAGTTCACCCTGTACTAGCAGAAATAAAAAGCTGTGCCAGAGTTCTGCTTTGCTGTCTGATGTAAATCTGCTCACTCATACCTTTGTCTGTTTCTTCAGGCTGCAGCGTTTTACTGCTGACTTCAGGGATCTCACGAGTTGGGTAACAGAGATGAAGGCCCTGATTAATGCTGATGAGCTTGCCAATGACGTGGCTGGAGCTGAGGCACTGCTGGACCGCCACCAGGAGCATAAGGTGACCTCTGTAACTTGGACATTTTGCAGTTCATATTTCTCACACTCGCTTTTAGGAATATGCTTTTAATCAGGAATGTTTTGTTAATTTTATTTCTTCTGTTAACCAGGGAGAGATTGATGCTCATGAGGACAGTTTCAGAGCCACCGATGAAGCTGGACAGGCTTTGCTGAATACAGGTCACTACGCCTCTGAGGAGGTGAAGGAGAAGGTAGGACCAGCAGAGCACTTGGTTTTTGCACTAATTATCATGACTAGTGTAGCAAAAGAAATTCACATGCTCAAAACTGCACCTTATTCAGAGGTGTTGGTGATTTAGATCAGGTGTAGCACATATTAGAACTGCACACTAGGTCATTTCTTTTCGTTTCTACACTCATCTTCCTTGCAGACGTGTTTGTTTGGTGTAAAAGGGAAATCTGTTATCGTGCTTTTATTGGCCTATTAGTGGCATTTCTTAAGATAACAGCTAACAGTGCAGTGAGGTGAGCGGATGCTAATAATGAATTTATTGAGTTGAAATTAAAATTTAGCCTGTATCAATAGAAGCACTAAATATAATCATGCTTATATCTCTCATGTTGTGCTGTTTACAACAGATGTACACTACAGGCCAGAAATTTGAGGCCACCCCCAAATGTAGCACATTAATCCCAAAATGATGTGTGATGCAGCAGCTATTGACTAGAATGTTAAAACACATCAGCAGGGAGTTGGAATACAACAGGAGTGCTGCACTAATACAGACTGATGCCTTCATGAAAAATAATTTCTGCAGCCAGAGTGACTACATGATGTGCTCTTGTTGACTACTGTATACTGGAGTATAAGCCAACCCCCTGATGTTGTTCCATCAATTTATTTATTTAGCAAATTAGCTGTTTTTCTGGGTATTGTAGTATTCCTGTGATTTTCTGAAAATAATCCATGTACCGGTAAACATGATATTTATTTCAGCAGCTNGTATTCCTGTGATTTTCTGAAAATAATCCATGTACCGGTAAACATGATATTTATTTCAGCAGCTGACTACAGTAACTGACCAATCACAACAGAGATGTTTAGTCAGGAAATATCTCATTCTAAGGTATGATTAAAGTATTTTCCATGGGTAGTGGTAATGGGTAGTATTTCCATCCCTGGAAATTTCCTTCTCTGGGATCAAATTTGAATTTCTAGTGTATAAGCCGACCCCCGATTTGCTTTATGAAATTTGGTAATAAAAACTCGGCTTATACTCGAGTATATATGGTATTTCTTCTTGAAAACTAATTAGTTACATTTATTTTATATATTTTTGTCATTTCCTGTACAATAAATTATAAAAGAAACTGTAATGATGATTTTTTTTAAATATGTGGGGGTGGCCTCACATTTCTGACCTTTAATTTACTGCCCACCTAATGTCATGTTGAGAAAATGCAGCAAGGGTGGAATGTCTTTGTCTCTTTATGCAAGCATATAGTAAAATGGTGATTTGGGTCCAGTTTCACCATTTTCTATAGGGTGATATGTGGAAGATGCACAATAATATTGTGTCTTCAATAATAACTAGTTTGAATGTGTTATGTGTAGCTGGGCATCCTTACTGAAGAGAAGGAGTCCCTGTTGGAGTTGTGGGAAATTCGCAGGCAGCAATATGAGCAATGTATGGACCTGCAGCTTTTCTACAGGGACACAGAGCAGGTGGACAACTGGATGAGCAAACAAGAGGTGACCTGATGCACAAACACCAGTACCTCTCTTCATTAACGGGCTGACCTGCTTCACACTGGCTGCTTCATGTACTCGTTTTAATGTGGACTTGATCTATGCTCCATACACAGGCTTTCCTCCTCAATGAAGACCTTGGGGACTCCTTGGACAGTGTGGAGGCACTGCTGAAGAAACACGAGGACTTTGAGAAGTCGCTTAGTGCCCAGGAAGAGAAGATTACTGTAAGTCATTCAAGTCATTTCTCCCTGACGAGATTCACCTTCCATCAGTCCAGCAAGAATATTATTCATGCCGCACTGAGGCTTTACATGTCTGCACCAGATATAGTCAGCTTTCAGTCTTAAATTTGCAAATGTTCAGAAGAGTTGTATCATGAAATAGGATAGAGTGCACTAATATGTTTGTCTGTTACCACTCTAGGCCCTGGATGAGTTTGCTACCAAACTAATCCAGAACAACCACTATGCTAAAGAGGATGTTGCTACTCGCAGAGATGCTGTAAGTACCGTTGTTACTTGCCTCAAAATGTATAAACTACCTGAAACATTTATTGTAGGATTTATTTATCTAGTCTAGCCATTTATCTGGTGTCACTCTAGAATTTTCTTCCATGTAAATCAGAAATCTGTTGCTCCTTTATAGCTGCTCAACCGCCGCAATGCTCTGCACGAGCGTGCTCAGTCTCGCCGTGCAGCCTTGGAGGACTCCTTCCATCTTCAGCAGTTCTTCAGGGACTCTGATGAGCTGAAGAGCTGGATCAATGAGAAGATGAAGACTGCCACTGATGAGGCTTACAAGGTACGTCTTCATCATCACAAAGCAGTGTCAAAGAAAGCTCTTATTGGTCCTTCATTAAGCATAACTATTCCAGGCTAGACGTATAGAACTTACAGGCTTTGGCAGAAGAGGGTGTTTTATAGAGATGCGTTTTGGAATGTGTTTGTGCATCTCAATGCTGAGCTCCCTGTTTATATTTTTCCCATCCCCCCCTAACCTGTCTGCCTCTGCTCCATCTACATCAGGACCCCTCCAACCTGCAGGGCAAGGTGCAGAAACATCAAGCTTTTGAAGCTGAGCTGTCGGCTAACCAGAGCCGCATCGATGCCCTGCAGAAGTCTGGCCAGGAGCTGCTGGATGGGAAGCATTATGCCTCAGATGAGGTAGCCGGCCGAATGGAGGAGGTCAGCTCCCAGTGGAAGAAACTACTGGAGGCCACTGAGCTCAAAGGTACCGGCTAACATGTGGTCCAGTACAAGGTGTCTGAAGGCTCATGTCAGTCATCCAGATAATAAAGGTTAAAAGTTGAAGTGTAGGTTGGTGCTGAGATTTGATTGTGACATTTCTGTTGCTTTAGGCATCAAGCTTCGTGAGGCCAACCAGCAGCAGCAGTTTAACAGGAATGTAGAGGATATTGAACTTTGGCTGTATGAAGTTGAGGGCCATTTGGCTTCAGATGACTTTGGAAAAGACCTGACCAGCGTCCAGAACTTGCAGAAAAAGCATGCACTGCTGGAGGCTGACGTGGCTGCTCACCAGGTGCTGAAATGAACTGCAGAGCCACATTATTGTGTCTTTATTTGCAGCTTCTCACTCTCCTAAAGCTGTACTACACCAGATGAGTCAAAAAGATAAAATGAGTTTTAATATTTAGATTTGTGTATTCATTTATCTATACATTTAAAACATCAAATTTATTTATTATTCAAATTCTTAATGTCTTTCATAAATATCTTCGTCAGGACCGTATTGATGGCATAACAATCCAGGCACGGCAGTTCCAAGAGGCTGGACACTTTGATGCCGACAATATACGCAAGAAGCAGGAGGCACTGGTGGTCCGTTATGAAGCTCTGCGGGAGCCCATGGCTGCACGCAAGCAGAAACTCTCAGACTCTCTGCGGCTCCAGCAGCTATTCAGAGACGTGGAAGATGAGGAGACCTGGGTTCGTGAAAAAGAGCCCATTGCTGCCTCAACCAACAGAGGTACAACTTACCAAACTACCAGGACACTGCTTTAAAATGTAGATTCTACAGCGAGTAGTCTGCCTCACGTGGCACACTGACAGAGATGTTCCTGGCTCAAAAACTCAAGTCCATAAAGTCTCAAGTCTCTGAAGGACGAGTCATTTCAACTCTCAAGTCCTTAAGAGTTCAAGTCAAGTCTCGGTTTCATTAGCCCAAGGCTATTGTTTATCTATGGAATATATTGTGTGCCACATTCAAACAATGAATTATAACTTGTAATGATTAAAATGTACCTGCTTCAAATAACACTCAGGTTGAATACTAAAAGGACAAATGTCAAANTGTAATGATTAAAATGTACCTGCTTCAAATAACACTCAGGTTGAATACTAAAAGGACAAATGTCAAACAATGAATACTCACAATAAATAATGACAAGCTAAATATGAAATAATGAATACTGAGCTCAAATAATAAAAAGCCAATCATCAAATAACAAAAGTCCAGGTCAAACAACAAACCTCCACACAAATTNCAAATAATAAAAAGCCAATCATCAAATAACAAAAGTCCAGGTCAAACAACAAACCTCCACACAAATTAAACCTAGCTTGGTTTGTTTTATTTTCAGGTGTAAGTCTACTTTTTGCCACTAGGTGTTGTGATTTCATTGCCTGACGTGGGCTTTCATCATCATCACCATGCCTGCCAGCATTACTGATTCGATGTTACTTGACGTGTACTGTGCACCTGTCAATCAAACATGTCAACTGAAGACTCCACCCCCAACTACACCCATCCCCGCCCCACGGAGGCAAGGCGGGAAACTTGAGTCTGGTGGCTGATGTTTGGCTAGTTTTGCTTGTGTCAAACATACAGTATGTCAAGAGTGTCACTATTAAATGTGAGAGCAGGATCTTATAGATATTCTGCAAATATTTACTGATCATACACAAAAATGTCTCTCACTTAAATTTTCCTGTGCGCACTCAAAATTATTTTGCTTTTACAAATCTAACATGATGCTCGTGCTCAGATTTGCCTCTGCTTGCTATCAGAACGCCTCAAACATCAGGTTACTGTCATAAGCTGAGCACTCAAGTGTGTGTGTGTGTGTGTGTGTGTGTGTGTGTGCGTGTGTGCATGTGCTCTCAGATTTGGGCTGTGCCTTTGTGTAATCTTCTGTGTGAGTAGCTGCTTAGATTTTGACTATTCTGAATATATGAATTTGACTGATTTTTTTTTTTTTNTATTTTTTTTTTTTTGTCTGCATATATAGTTGTGGTATATGCCAAGATTGGAATTTGACTGATTAAAATAATGCTGAATTAAAAATTTTTCGGAGGCAGGAGGCTCCGCCAGCAGGTTGCTGCAGGGTCCGCTTCCCTGTTAGTTAGTGATTGGCTTTTCGTTTCTTGAGCTGTGCATTTGTAAGGGTATAGGCAGGTAAGTTTTAATCATTACGTGTTATAATTCGTTATTTTAATGTGGCACACAATATATTCCATATTTATCAGGTCCCGCCATGATAATTAGAGGAAATAGGTAAAAATGTTAAGAAATCAAAGTTTTCCTTCAGCAGCAATGTTCACGGATTCTCAGTTGCTCATAAGTCATTTTTATCAATATGAGTAAAATCAGACATCAGTGAATAAGAATTTGAATTTGAAGTAAAGGCTACAGTCGGCTTATTTCCACCTTAAGTCACTTTGCACTCTGACAGTCTTTATCTTGGCATTTGTCTCAGGCAAAGACCTGATTGGAGTCCAGAATCTCCTGAAGAAGCACCAGGCCCTGCAGGCTGAGATCACCGGTCACGAGCCCCGCATTAAGGCTGTCAGCCAGAAAGGAGAAGCCATGGTGGAAGAAGGTCTTAAATACTCAGCATCAGCTGCTCTTAGGCATTTTATTAACAGTTACCTCACTGACTTACGTAGAGATCATCTTAACCACTTTTTTCCCAGGGCACTTTGCTGGTGAGGATGTGAAAGCCAAGCTAGGTGAGCTCCATGGACGCTGGGACGCCCTGAAAGCCAAGGCCTCCCAGAGGAGACAAGACCTGGAAGACTCTCTGCAGGCCCAGCAGTACTTTGCTGATGCAAATGAGGCTGAGTCTTGGATGAGGGAGAAGGAGCCCATTGTTGGGAGTCCAGACTATGGCAAAGATGAGGACTCTGCTGAGGTTAGCAAGAAATTCACCCCCAACAGTCTGAGCCAGTCATTTAAAGCTGATTTTAAATACCTGCTTTCTAAGTGCACATCATCTTCTACAATCTTGCATCATTTTCTTGAAGAGTGCCAAGATCTGCCTTATTTGTCTTGTTACAAAATAGAGAAGAAGTGAAGGTTCACTGTACTGGTAATGAGTGCAGCTCTCAGCACATTAGCAGAATTCTGATAGGATGCTGTTATTTTTGTCAAGTCGTGTTTGAGTCCTTGGACTGAGTCTGTCATCTGACTTTTAATTGATTATGTCTGCTGATATAATGACACACAAACAACTAACAAAATAACAGAAAAAATAATTGCTTGGATCTTGTTATTACCATTTAGTCATGCTACCATTCAGTTTGCTGCATGCGTCTTCTGTTGAACTGCTTGTTGTGATGGTTGTATTGACTCTTCTCAGGCTCTGCTGAAGAAGCATGAGGCCCTGATGTCTGACCTGAGCGCTTACGGCAGCAGCATCCAGGCCCTGAAGGAACAGGCTCAGTCCTGCAGGGTAAACCCAGTCCTGTCTCGCACCTCCACTCTCAGCATGTGGAGACGGTACAGGAGGGATTATTAATGAGCCTCCAGAAACTTGATTGTTCAGGAATTTAATTTTTTTTTTTTTTTTTTTTTGTCCAGATCTCTGCTTTTTATGACTGTAACCATGAAGTCTGATTTAAAGAATGACCCATTGTGTCTTTTTCCTACTGAAACAGCAACAAGTGGCACCAACTGATGATGAGACAGGGAAGGAGCTGGTTCTGGCTTTGTATGACTACCAGGAGAAGAGCCCACGTGAAGTAACGATGAAGAAGGGTGACATCTTAACCCTACTCAACAGCACCAACAAGGTAGCTAAACCCTCAACGACAGGATAGACTAGGTTGGAATTCTCTTGTTGGTGTAAACCTTTCTCCCCTCCACTGCAGGACTGGTGGAAGGTGGAGGTCAACGATCGTCAGGGCTTTGTTCCCGCTGCTTACGTAAAGAAGCTGGACCCAACCCAGTCCTCTTCCAGGGAAAACCTCCTGGATGAGCACGGCAGCATCGCGCTGCGCC
This sequence comes from Lucifuga dentata, assembly GCA_014773175.1. NCBI lineage: Eukaryota > Metazoa > Chordata > Actinopteri > Ophidiiformes > Bythitidae > Lucifuga > Lucifuga dentata. The sequence continues at coordinate 43,671 of VXCM01003336.1, forward strand.
AAGACCAGATTGAGAATCAGTAAGAAACTCGTTTCAAAGCTCTTAAACTCTGAGGCTAATACACTTCCACTAACTCGTTTTCCCCGTCTACTACACTTGTTCTACTATTCTGCTTTTCTCTTTGTCAGCTCTTTTTCTTCTGTCTCATGTCCTCTGCTGTTTCTAACACTAATGACCCTGCCTCCCCTGTCTCTGTGTCCTCTGCTGTCTTCTCTCCGTACTTAACGTAACGTTGCATCTCGCTCGGCGTTGGTCTCGCTGTGCCGCTTTGCAGGCTTGTCACCAAGGAGGCCTGCAGCGTTTCTATGCGTATGAAGCAGGTGGAAGAGCTGTGAGTAGGAACCAGCGTCTCTCTGCGTGTTGTTGTGACATCATCCACAGCTTTACATCCCAGAAGCTCCTTTCCGTTGTGACATTTCCTGTAAATCTCCCTCCTCTTCTATTCAGCAGATGGATAGAAGTACCTTTGATGTACACATGCTTTTCATCCCAGCCTTTCCCAAGGATATTATTTGATGACTGTCACTTTTTGTTCATTTGTACATCATTTGGGGAGAAATACTCTCCCAGAAATCATGTTAGGCCATCTCAGAAGCAGAGTTTTTACTTACTTGAGTATAAGCCGTGTTTTTATTACCAAATTTCATAAAACAAATCGAGGGTCGGTTTATACACGAGAAATTCAGATTTGATCCCAGAGAAGGAAATTTCTAGGAGTGGAAATACTACCCATTACCACTACCCATGAAAAATAGTTTAAATCATACTTTAGAATGAGACATTTCCTGACTAAACATCTTATCCAGCTTTGCAACAGTAAGCTCTGTTGTGATTGGTCAGTTACAATAATCAGCTGCTAAAATAAATATCATGTTTACCGGTATGTGGATTATTTTCAGAAAATCAGAGGAATACTATGACAATACCCAGAAAAACAGGTAATTTGATAAACAAATAAACTGATGGAACAACATCAGGGGTTCAGTTTATATATGGGATTGGCTTATACTCGAGTAAATACGATATAATGTCTTGATTTATAGGTAATACCAGTTGTTTTAAGTTGCAGCAAAGAATTAAGATGCTAGGACTCTGATTCTCGCAGGCCACCTATAGTGCAACAGTTAACAATGATGCATATTTTAACCCATTAAAGGATTGACTTTTCACTGACATGAAACTTTTCCTGTTTAAAACAAGTATGACAACTTTTTATTTCATTGTCTAAAACCAGAGTGGTCAGTATCATCAGATTTTTGGAATTTATGGCATCCGGATTGGCCACTCAGTGGCGCTGTAGTCACGCTAAGGAAATGAAGGAGTACCGTATATACTGGAGTATAAGCCGAGTTTTTTTCACCAAATTTCACAAAGCAAATCGGGGGTCGGCTTATAGTTGAGTAATTCAAATCAGACCAAAATTTCCAGGCGCGGAAATACTACCAATTACCACTACCCATGGAAAATAGTTTAAATCATATCTTATAATGACATATTGCTTGACTAACATCTTATTAAGCGCATTTTGCGGAGGCAGTAAGGGCTAACGTAGCTTTTTTGTTTGTTTTTTTTAGGGCTAACGTAGCTAATCAGCTGCTGAAATAAATATCGGTACCGGTGTTAGAACCATTTCTTGGTTAATTATAAAATGTTTAAAATATTTAATTTGGGAAAAGTGCAATCAAATAAGTTATTAGTTTTAATATACTGATTGGTCAGAGCCGGCTCCGTGAAGTGCCACTGTGATCTGCTATGATACTTACCGGCTCCGTCACGGAGGATCTATAGACGCTCAGCTGGAGGAACGGGGCAGCGGTATAGTTATTTACCTCACCTCACCTCATGATTTGTCGTTTTGATTTTGAAAATAAATAATCCATGAAAATAACAAGAGCGCGATGTTATCATTCCGGTGTGTGTCAGGAAGAGAAGCCCCGTTAAAGCAGTGAAGTTTTAAAACAGCCACGACCCGTACATGGATTATTTTCAGAAAATCACAGGAATACTATGACAATACTCAGGAAAACAGGTAATTTATTAAACTAATAAACTGATGAAACAACATCAGGAGATCGGCTGAGGGAATTCTAAAACTCTGTATCGACGAATGTGCAGTACATAGACAGACCCACATCGACTCAGGTACAGGATAATTACTGAAAACATCTAATGGGTGAGATTCTTAACAAAAAACTAATTATACAGCTAAATATGCTTAATAAGTGTCGTGGTAATTAAAGCTCATTTGTAAAGCTTTCCTTACCTTCATCACTGCATCATTGGCGATTCAGAAGAGGAGTCCAGAAAACTTAATGTTAGCTAATGTTAGTTATGTAATCAGCTGTTTACCGGTACCGGTAGGTGGATTATTTTCAGAAAATCACAGGAATACTATGACGATACCCAGAAAAAAAAAAGTTAGGCTAACTTGCTAAACAAATAAATTCATGGAGCAACTTTGGGGGATCAGCTCATATACGGGTTTTGTAAAAAGCTAAATTTGTAGGTCAATTTTGGGGGGTCGGCTTATAGTCGAGATCGGCTTATAGTCGAGTATATACAGTAATTTAAAGCCAGAGGAAGTGCTCTGTGACCAGCATTAATGGAACGTTCCACCAGGGGGCAGACATGATTTTGTTGTTTTCAGTTTGGAAAAGGCACACAATACGGTTTTTGTTTCACTTAACCTCAACTTTTTAGTCTTTTTTTGTAATTTACATTTGTCTGTTTCGGTTTAGTTAATTTAGTTTGTTACACTGTGATGCTATTGGTTTAAGATTTGACCTTTTTAAAAAATTCCAGTTTGACTTGTTGGCCATTTTTGAAGCAGCACATACAACATTAGCATGAGCATTTTCCAAGGCGCTGTAGTTTCCCCACAGAAAACGCAGGACAGATGTTTCAGTTTTTCCTCACCATGAGTACAAAGCAGTAGAATTGACATTAAAACTGATAATATGCACTTTTTCCTGCACAGCATGGAAGGTCATGCATGGCCTTTCAAGATCAACACAAATTAATTTCTGTGTATCTTGTGACCTAAGAGCTGTCTGGAAAAACGTTTATAAATTTTGAGACCGCTGATAGGTCAGTTTAATGTCCGTTTTGTTCCTGTTAGCCTATTAACGGTTGTTGTGAGTTAAAGTAGCTGAGAATATCTCAGGTTGATGATAGTATGGAAAAGAATAGCAGAGAACCTGATTGATCGTTCAATAGTAGATTCTCTGAAAATGAACAGTAAATGTCATCTCTTTAATTCTCAGACACATGTAATAGTTCAGATATGTTCTTGTTTGAACTAGCTGCTTCTTGGTTCCCTGTCATCAGTTTATATCCATTGTCATGTCATTATTCAAAGTGTTCATTTCCAGTTCATGAAGCTCATAATGATAGCGTGTTATTATTTACCCGCTCCGCATAAGCTGCCAGCAATCATACCTCTCTGTGTGCTCGTGCTCATGCTTGTGAAGGTCTCAGTCCACCTTTTGGTTTGATTGTTTTGAAGGTATGGCACTCTGTTAGAGCTGGGTGAAAAACGTAAGGACATGCTGGAGAAGAGCTGCAAGAAGTTCATGCTGTTCCGCGAGGCCAACGAGCTCCAGCAGTGGATCAACGAGAAGGAGAGCACTCTCACCAACGAAGAGATGGGCTCCGACCTGGAGCAGGTGGAGGTCCTGCAGAAGAAGTTTGATGACTTCCAGAAGGTAAATTATCTGATGGTTTTTCCATATTTAATGCCTTCTTAAGCTGTAGTTAACTGCAGCTCATTTGTATGTCTAACAACATGTATAAATGTGGAAAATCTATTTCTTACAATAAATCTAGATTTAAGGTCAAGATAAAATAATGTTTAACATCCCATCACATACACATTTTTATTAATGAATGATTTTTTTTATTTTAGTGTTATGCACATATATGTATAGACGCTATTACATACATACTGGATATAATACAATTTCTGCAGATAGAGTGATATTATATTTCATCAAAGAAAACAAAAAAGAGCAAATAAGAATTTCTTATACATTCTAGTCATTAAACATATTAAAGAAATAAACCATCTTGCCTTCTCTTCCAGGCTTGGAAACAAAATTAGCTAAGTTAAAAACCTCAAACCCAAACAGCCATTCTAATTTTCTATAGACAGTCCACCAAAATCTCTCCAGATCTTGGTCAAATATTTCATCAAACATTAATCCTCTCAAATCATCATAATAATTGCAATACAAAAGAAAGTGCTGGAAAGTACGAGCCAAGATTCTGGGAGAAGGATTGAGAGGAAACGTGCCATATTGGTATGTCTTTGTGGCTTTGTACGTTTGTTAAATATTGTGATGTTTTCGCTATTAAATTGATTTTTTTCTTTAGAATTGATTGTTTCTTTAGAAATCTAAATTTGCAGGTCAAAATCAGCTTATACACAGTTTATACAGCTTATGTATCAGCTTATACATGAGATATACAAGTACATATGGTTTCAATGGTTTTTGCGTAATTAAAGTCACAGTTCAAATTTAAATTCAGTTGAGGTAATTAGTGCTTCACAGTGTGTCATGTCTTTTATATAAGGACCTGAAGGCCAACGAGTCTCGTCTGAGGGACATCAACAAGGTGGCGTCTGAGCTGGAGTCTGAAGGCCTCATGGCAGAGGAAGCTCCCATGGTTCAGGCTCAGGCAAGTTCTCCTAACGACCTCAGCTGCTGCCATACAATAGTGATCATATTCCTGCTTAAATGTTTAAAAACTTGCTGCTGAAATCATTGTTTGTGATTGAGCGTTGTCCCGTGTAAAACGCCATGTAGAGACAGCAATATTATACTGAATCATTTCTTCTTTTGCAGCAACAAGAGCTACTTGGCTCTGCACCTGGAAAGGTAAGCATGCTTCTGTCGTACACGTTTTTACTGTTTGAGGAACATTTTGAAATGACGTGCTTACTGACAGTGTGCTTGTTTGTCGATGAAGGATGAAGCTGACTCCAAATCTGCATCTCCGTGGAAGGTAAACCTCATTTCTCTGACCTTTGACTGTTAAAATGTATCAGCTGCAAAGACTAGACCACATTTCAGTCATATCTGATACTTGGAACAGGATTTTTAAACATTGGGTTGCTGTCTGACACTAACTGTGTTTCCATCCAACTTATTCATATATTTAATGCGCATTTCTAATTATTCGATTAAAGGAAATGCAAATTGTTGTGCGTTTCCATCAACTACGTTATGTGAATTATCTCTGAGGTGATTTAATTCTACATAAACTAATGTCCANTTTCCATCAACTACGTTATGTGAATTATCTCTGAGGTGATTTAATTCTACATAAACTAATGTCCACGGCAAAACACACAGCATGCAGAGTTTAATGAAACCCTTGGTGTGGAAGAATACTTATTACAGTCCATAGTTATACAAGCCTTATTAATGCAGCCAACAGACGCCTGAGAGCATGTTGCCATGGCGATCTATAAACTTGCCATGTGTGCTGAGTACCAAGATATCTGTGAAAAACTATTCACACGTTATATCTGAAAAAATTTTCAGATATAACGAATAATGGATCCATCGTTCTGCAGGCTCTTGTTAACGACTACCTGCTCTTCTGCGTGTGTGTGTGTGTGCATGTGCTTACCAGGCAGCGCACGCTGCGTCCTCATCAAATGTGAATAATCTGTTTCCATCCACTTTATTCACATTTTGTCTTATGCGAATAATCAGTTGATCCACCTGTGCCAAGCGCATACATTTTTAATGTGAATTTCCTGTGTTTCCATTCAGGCTTTCTAATGCGCATATTCAAACTTCACATAAAAATAGGTGGATGGAAACGCAGTTACTGATGATGTCAGTTTGAAGTTAACAACAGTTATATCAGATGAGATTTTGTCTACGACAGCAGCGTTGCTGTTTAGATGAGGGTTATTTGTTCCGTGGTTGCAGTGCTTACTCTGTCCTGAAAACTGTTCTCTTGACTGCTGTGCTTTCTTGTTCTCCATCTCTTCTTTTCCCTTTCTTTCTGCAATATTTTTTTTTTTTTCACCAACTATAGAATGTACGCTTGGCTGTTCAAACAACGGCTAACTTTAATTCTATCAAGGTAAGGAAAAAGTTCATTTAGATATCGTGTTTGAATCATCCCTTCCCTCGTTCTGTGTCTCTGCGTCGTGATCAGAAAACTAACATTCCCTGTGATTTAATTTGCTGATACGTCTTAACCTCCTCTCTGATGCCAGACTCCATGCTCGTGATGTTTAGATTCATGTGGATCCATCCTGGTTCCTGTGTCCCTGATTGGCTTTGTTTTGCTGTAGTATGGTGTATTACAGCAGTTATACCTAAAGCATCCCTTTGTAGAGGCTGAATTATTGTGATTGTTTTGTCATCGTACTGCGTGATGCTCATGCATGCAGTCCTGCTTATGCACCTTACGTTAGAACAGCCACCATGTCGTCTGCTTGCTTTTGTCCATCAGACATAGAACACAAACTATTCAAATAAGCACGCATGTGCCACATGTTTGTAATTTGCAGCTTCAGAATTAAATTCAGGTATATATAATTTTTCTTTCCTTATCACAGAAAATAAGACACATTTTTATCTGATCATTGATTTAGTTAAATGACATTCCGTCCACTTGGCATGTTTGAGCCTAATATATTTCATTTTCATACGTGTAACGTTACTGACAATCATTTCCCAAAGGATAAAACCGTATTTCAGCTTTACTGATATTTTGCAAAATCTCTTAATCTTTCAAAATCAAATATTCAAGTGATACACCCACCTTAAAAATCCATGTTTCTCCTGCTAATAGTTACACAGCCTTATGAAGTCACGGTCCTTTAAATTTTTCCATAAACGCAGGTCTTCTTTTGGGACTATATTCCCCGGTGGAGGCATACATTCACTCCACGCTTTTTATTGAGCTTAAACACTAAAATTACATAACTTCTAAAAAAACCTGAATACACGTCTTGTTGGTGATGATGGATTACCTATCCCAAGAACGTTTACAGTATCAACAAGTTGATTTTAATAGCAGAATGAACTGAAACCAATGGAGATCTGGAAGGTAGGAAAAACATTTTTAATTCATTGTTCCAATAGTATGCTTTGGGAAATGATTGTCAGTAACGTAACATGTATGAAAATTGAATATATTCAGCTCAAACATGCAANGAAATGATTGTCAGTAACGTAACATGTATGAAAATTGAATATATTCAGCTCAAACATGCAAAATGGGTGGTATGGTCCTTTAAATTGTAGTTAATTATCAGTTAATTATCAGTCCCATGTAACATCAAAATGACAACAAGAAGGAGAATTCAAAAAAAGGCAGAGCTGGCTGAGTGTGTAGTAATGAGTGTTGGTTGTTGTGTGTGTAGGAACTGAATAATCGCTGGCGGTCCCTGCAGCAGTTGGCTGAAGACAGGAGCAACATGCTGGGCAGCGCACATGAGGTGCAGCGATTCCACAGGTAGGAAAAGTGCTGAAAACCAGAGAAGCAACATCTCTGAAGTCTTTCTTAGAGGATCAGCAAAAAACTTTGGGCAATGACTATACAGTATATCATTTATTTATTGTTATTTCGCTCGATCAGGGACCGCTAAAAACTATCCTCGTTGTGTTGGAAGGTTTTCTCCAGCCTCCCAGGAATGAAAACGTACCTTTAAAAAAAAAAAAGAAATAAAAAAATCATACTTCCCCTTCTTTGATCAAAAATGGGAGACTGGGTTTTAGATTAGTGCAGTGAAATATCACTGAAGTTATCCCACCTACTAACATTTTCATGCTGCTCTTATTGTTGACTTAATTTCTGATTAACTCTTTTGGGGGATTAATGCAGAAAAATGTGGAGCACCTCAAATATTCAGTTTGAGCTCAGCAGTGAAGAGAATTCTGAGGGCTGCAGCCAAATATTTCTAACTTTCTCCTCATAATGAAACACACGTTACATCAGCAGCAGGTCCACTCTCACTTTGGCCAAGGAAAAGCTGTTTCTGCTGCTCAAAAGCAGCTTGTGACTGGAGGTAGAACGTTCATGATGCTGCAGGTTAGAGAGCACAGAGAGGGAAGTAAAGCTGCTGTAAGTGCAGCTAGCCAGATGGAAGGTTAGTCAGACACGAGCAGCAAAGATGAGTAACAGCAGCAACTCCATCACGCAGTGTAACAATCCATAGCATCCTTTGTGAAACTCACTATATTCATTTTTTGGTGACATTGTGTAACTTTAGACTGTAGTTTATGATGGTTTTGTATTAGAGTTTTTATATTAAAAGACTAGAAAAAAAAACAGAAATAATACAAAACAAATACAATACAAAACAAAATTCCTAATAACACATTAACATGAATGTAAATGTTGAATTCATAATATTCTTTTCTTTTTATTTGAACATTTTTCTTTGCAAACTTCATGTTTGAAACGTAATTTATTTTGTATATAACTTCCTGTATGATAGATTGGGGGAAACACTGAGATACGTATAGAAGAAGATTTGCACTTCACAGATGTTAATGCAAAGCGTCGATTCTTCTCCAACATTTGAGCTAAACTTTTCTTCCCGCCTCCTCAGGGATGCTGATGAAACTAAAGAATGGATTGAAGAGAAGAACCAGGCTCTTAACACCGACAACTATGGACATGACCTGGCCAGCGTTCAGGCTTTGCAGCGCAAACATGAGGGCTTTGAGAGAGACCTGGCAGCTCTGGGTGATAAGGTAATGGTCATGTGACCCTGTCAGGCAGAGATGTCAGACTAGTCATTAGTTTGTATTTGCCTGGTATTTGTACTGTATCTCAGCTGATCAACAACCAAAAACGTCTGACTACAGATTAATTTTTTTTTTGTTCGTGTTAAAGTGTTTGGCTCATTTTTCCTGTTTCCTCTCGCAGGTGAACTCCCTCGGGGAGACAGCAGAGCGTCTAATCCAGTCCCACCCAGAGGCTGTGGATGACATCCAGGAGAAATGCACGGAGCTGAACACCGCCTGGAGTAGCCTGGTGGCACGTGCTGACCAGCGCAAAGACAAGCTCGGCAACTCCCATGACCTGCAGCGCTTCCTCTCGGACTTCAGGTGAAGATAAAATAGATGGATTCCACTTGATCAGATCTGTTGTTGGTCAGATAAGTGGAGTGTAACCCAGGTTGGCAGAAAAACTCTGTATTAGACTGGATTTACATGACAAGTTGTGATGCTTACTTCTGATCTTTTACCTGTATCTGAATTTTTTTTCAGTGTATTTATGTTTTCTTTTTTAAGTGGCTTATATCTGATACCTGTATTTACATGCTTTGACCTGTAGCAGCAGGATGCAGCTACGCATGCACACATTTCTAAGAGGCATGTAAAAAAAAATGCTTCAATGGACTAAGATGAGAGAAGTATTTAAAATCTGATCAGCAGGTTAAAACTTTCACATGCAGAGAGAAACAGCTGATATGTTGTGTGAACGTTTCTCTCTTCCATCAGGACACATATGTTCATCGGTTAATCACGGAGGAGAAGCGGGTGGAGTTGGAGTTTTGCTGCTGTAACAGGAGTCTGTTATCACACACTAACATCTATTTGACATAAACATACATCAGCATGTCTGATATATGTAGCATGTCCTCCATTTCTGTTTACAGAGAGCGTCATCATATCGATGCTGACATCATCATATGCAGATAAAGCAGAACGTTACGTAGGAGTCAGAATGGGAAGGAAATTCTGATCTGTGGATTTAGCCAGCAGTCGCATTGGTGGATATCCGATACATATCTGATTTACTTCTGCATATGCAAGCGGCCCAAAACATCAACAGATCGGAGAGTATCTGATTCAGTGTGGCTTTTTACCATTTATATCTTCAGGAAGCGTGTCTGATACGTGTCGTGACCAAAAGATCAGAATCAGGTCACGTGTGTGGTGTAATGCAGCCTAAGAGATGCATGTAAGACCAAGAATGTGATATCAGCAAGTCTTTGCACACAGAGATCTGATGTCTTGGATTAATGGCATCCGAGGTCTGGTGTCGTCAGAGGAACTGGCGAAGGATGTGACTGGAGCTGAGGCCCTTCTGGAAAGACACCAGGTATCTGGTTTGTTTCTGTGCAAAATTACTGTTACTGTACAAAAGTTACCACACATCTAATTCTCCCCACCTTCTTTCCCTTTGTCGTTTTTTCAGGAACACCGTACAGAGATCGATGCGCGTGCCGGTACCTTCCAAGCCTTTGAACAATTTGGTCACCAGCTGCTGGCAAGAGGCCACTATGCCAGCCCTGAGATTCAGCAGAAACTGGAGGCTCTGGACCGTGAGCGAGCCGACCTGGAGAAGGCCTGGGTGCAGCGCCGCATGATGTTGGATCAGTGCCTGGAGCTGCAGGTACGTATGTGTTCTGACACGTGAGCTGACAGGCAGGAGCCGGTACGCCATTGTGACTGACTTGTCTGTCCGCAGCTCTTCAACAGGGACTGTGAACAGGCGGAGAACTGGATGGCAGCTCGTGAAGCTTTTCTTGCCAGCGACGACAAGGGCGACTCTCTGGACAGCGTGGAGGCCCTCATCAAGAAACACGAGGACTTTGACAAAGCCATTAACGTGCAGGTCAGAGAAAAGATTCAATGCTCAGAGAAATTCAAAGGAAACCGTGATTATTCTGTTAGTAAATGTTGTGCTGCTGTACAGGAGGAGAAGATTGCAGCTCTGCAGTCCTTTGCTGACCAGCTCATTGGAGCCGACCATTACGCCAAACCAGAGATCTTCAACCGTCGCAATGAAGTACTTGACAGGTAATAAAAAAATGGATTGTTGAAGGGGACTGCACCATTTTTACACATTAAATTATTTGCTGGTCTTGGGGAGCACTAATTAGCATGTGAAAACAAGGGTATAATGTTTTGGGGCTGAAGAGGGTCCTGTGTAAAGTCTGGGAAATTTACCTCTGTGATGTCATGGTGCTAAAGATTCAATACCATAAATGCTCTAATAGTGGCCGGAGCCTTTATTTACCTCAACCGTGGAGAGAACCCTGCCTTTATAAGATACAGGCTTTATTGGAGATGGGCCTTTATTTCTAATTAAGAATGTATAAATACATGCTTCTCGCCAAACTTTTCCTCTGCTGTGTCATAGTTTGTGTCCTTCAGTTTTCCATTAAAACCTTGGAAATGATGACCGCGGTAAAATCCGTTAAGTCAGAATTCCCTGCAACAGTTATTATGGTAGGCGTGGTGAGCTGTCAAACCGAAACGAGAGCCTCGTACCCAGCTTGCAGCGTGTCCCACCGCTGATAGATGCATCATAACTACATATAAGAAAAGGACAAAAACACCGCCGCTATGGAGAAATGTTTCACAGTATGATCATTCCTCTATCAGCTTTTAGAAAGGTTTGTTTTCATCCACATTTCCGGGTTGGTGTGTTACAGCGGAGCGTCACTCGTTTCTCGCCGGGGAGGAGCTCCATGTTTACGGCTTTGTTTGACACTGAGTCCAGTCATTCCTTCTGAAAGGACAATGGCTAGAGATGGTTTTAAAGTAGTTTGGTACTTAAAACATAGATACTGCCATCTGGTTATGGAGCCCGGGAGGCTAAAGGAGAGAGAGAGAGAGAGAGAGAGAGAGAGAGAGAGAGAAGCCATTCAAATGATTTAGTAAGTCATTTTTCCCCTCCTCCTTGAGCCTCCCAGGCTCCGTAGTTAGTGTTAGCAGCAGCAGAATACACTAATATTATTTGCCTGGACCAGTAACTNCCCAGGCTCCGTAGTTAGTGTTAGCAGCAGCAGAATACACTAATATTATTTGCCTGGACCAGTAACTGACAAAAACTAACCCGGCTATTATTGGGAACCAGCCACTATTTGAATACCAGCTTTTAATAGAGAATTTACGGTATAACTGTTTTTGCATGCTGAATTTAATGTGTAAAATCAGCGGATCCCCCTTTAAATTTGGCATATATGAAATCCTGACATTTCCTCTTGTGCTTGAGCTACTTTTAACCATAAATGCTGATGGTCCACAGGTGGCGCCGTCTGAAGGCCCAGATGATTGAAAAGCGTTCAAAGCTGGGCGAGTCTCAGACGCTGCAGCAGTTCAGCCGGGACGTGGACGAGATTGAGGCTTGGATCAGTGAGAAGCTGCAGACGGCGACTGATGAATCCTACAAAGACCCAACTAACATCCAGGTACACATTCACCTGCTGCTGCAGAACAAGTCCATAGAACATGACTGCAGACGCAGCTAGTCAGAGAGGAAACGGTAGAACGCAGGACTCGTGAATATGAGGAAAACAGCTTTTAGGACAGAGTTTAGGAAGCATTCGTTGTTTTTGGGGGATGGTAGCCATTTATGAGCCAAGGAACATGAGCATTTTAGCTAATTTGAGTGACAGATACGTTTCTGTAACTGTTTGAATTCCATCCTGAATTTGTCCGTTCTCTCTCGCTGTCTTATTTTTTCATAGCTGTCCAAGCTGCTGGTAAGTTTCTTTAGTGTGTCAGCTCACTAACATCTCAGCAGAATATCCCTCGTGTGTCCATGTCTTCGCTTTGTGTTAGACACCAACGACCAGTAGAAAAAGCGTTCTGTCTGTTTTGTGTTTGTCCATCATGGCACCGTCAGGTGCCAGCTTCTGTTGCCATTATGTTTTATTTTGGTTCATTAAAATGTTGGTTTAATTCTGAGGACATTTTGTATTTATTCCAGGTTTGTTTTTTCATCAAAGGCTGCTCGTTTGTGGGTGTGGCTTCCATTTTTTTCTTCATGAGGCTGGGTTATCTTTAAACTTGCTGCAGACATTTGTTTCCTTCATTCTGTCATCGTCATTCCGCCAATTAAACAGTCGAAACAAACTGAAAATCCTGAAAATTTCTCAGCTTATAGCTCAAATGTAATTTGAACATGAAGTTCATTTGTATGATTGCTAACAATATTTTTAAGTCATCAAGCTGAAAGGTATGAGGAAACTGCTGGTTAGAAATAAGCAGCGAGTTTGAAGCGGCTCTTCCTCTTGTAGGTTTTCTCACTCAGATCCACTTTGCTGCTCTTCACTCGTTTGTCCTCTTTGTCTTTTGTTGTCCGTCATGACTGGAAGTTAATTTTTGTATCCACCTCTAGTTATTTGCAAACACGTTTATTTGTGTTAACATAAGCCTTATGCTTCAGATGAAAGTTTTTTTTAATTTTGGTTGAAGTTTAATTACACTGAATGTCAGTGAGTGAAAACATCAATGATCCATTTTAAATGAAGGAGATGTGTTATGGTGAACGTCTCATCACGCTTCTCTCTCACACTGCCTCCTCCCTCTGTTTGTGTGTCAGAGTAAGCATCAGAAGCACCAGGCATTTGAGGCCGAGCTGCACGCCAACGCCGACCGAATCCGTGGAGTCATCGATACTGGTAACGCCCTGATTCAGAGGGGAGCATGTGCCGGCAGCGAGGATGCCGTCAAGGTATATTCAACAATAAATATATCGTTATAGAGACATGACAATGTTATTTAAAAACAAAAAAACAGTACTAAACAAATTAGCAGCGTTTTGACATTATCTAAAGCACTTTTTAATTAAGAAGTCACTGAAGTTGAGCACACCTGTGATGTTTATAACCAGAGGTTTATAAGTAGAGTAGCCAGAAACTGTTCTCAAATAAAAGTGTTGTTACTTCATGATAATACTGACTCAAGTATAAATAAGAGTAGTCACCAAAATTCTTACTTGAGTGAGAATAAGAAAGTATTTATTAAAAAGATTACTTAAGTAGTGAGTAACTTTGATCAAGCTTATTCTTTAGAATAATCAACAAGATTAGCTTCATGAATTTACTCACAATAGAACAGGAAAATTTGAGTTAGCATTAGCAGCAGCAGCTAGCTAAGTAGCTAACCTTGCAGTTTACTGCCACATGTTTCCTCAAGTTCTATATTGACTCTTAGAAGCTGAAATGTCACATTTTTAGCGAAAAAGACGCAGCTGAAAAGAAAACAGAGTTTGAATGTGTGGCCAGGGATGTGCCTCTTCTAAACCTCCTGCTGTTGACNCTGAAAAGAAAACAGAGTTTGAATGTGTGGCCAGGGATGTGCCTCTTCTAAACCTCCTGCTGTTGACCTCTTCTAAACCCCCATGACTGTTCTGCTCCGGGTAAAACCATGGAAACGGAGGTTGGGGACGTGGCTACTTGAGAGGCTGAAGCAGACAGTGTAGTGTCTGACAATGAGAGAAAAACTAAACGTGACTGAATTCAAATGGTGAAATCAAAAGTAACACAAAGAGTGTGACCAAATGTAACGGAGTAAAAGTATATTTTTTACTTCACATATATATTCAAGTAGAGTTAAAAGTATCCTGCAATAAAACTACTCAGTAAACTACAATTTTGTGAAAAAAGTTACTTAAGTAAATGTACCAGAGTAAATGGAACATGTTACTACACACCTCTGTTTATAATGTGCCCACATAAGTTGGAGAGTAAATTGTTAAAATGGCATTAGTGACAGCCATAAATTATGAAATAAAACTTGAAAAATGAGAATTAGGTCTTGATTACTAAAAATGAAAGGTATTCAGAAATAACACTTGTGAAGAGAAGATCAGCCGTGCATTTGTGTTGTATGGTGAAAGTCATGGTGTTGAAATGTGTTTGTTCAGGTGCGTCTTAACGCTCTGGATGAACAGTGGCAATTCCTGGTCAACAAGTCTGCAGAGAAAAGCCAGAAACTCAAAGAGGCCAACAAACAGCAGAACTTCAATACCGGCATCAAGGACTTTGACTTCTGGCTGTCTGAGGTTAGAATCCCATGTCAGATACATCATATACCGCCACACGCACGCCGACACAAAAATACAGAAGAAAACCATCATATGTGTTGCTGTTGTTCTTTAGGTGGAAGCTCTTCTTGCGTCGGAGGATTACGGCAAAGATCTGGCCTCAGTCAACAATCTGCTGAAGAAACACCAGCTGCTGGAAGCTGATATTTCTGCTCATGAGGTACTGAAGACCACTTTTTCTTTCTTTCCACTTTTTCTTTCTTTTTTCCCCAAAAATGGCTGTGGTCAGTTATGCCTCAGCGAACAGACAAGACCTGAACTTAGAACGACTCTGAGCTTGTGCCTCACTGTCACAGAAGCCAGCCTGGTAAACTAAAGTAAAGTATTTTTATCAGCCGGTGAGCTCTAAAAGTCTTAAAGGACCATACCATCATACCATCCATTGAACATGTTTGAGCCTAATATATTCAATTTTCATACACATAATGTTACTGACAATCATTTCCCAAAGC
>VXCM01003337.1:0-103638 GCA_014773175.1 Lucifuga dentata
TTATTCGGGCTTGGGACCGGCACAAGGAGGACACTGGCTTGTGCCCCCTTGAGGCTGCATTCCCTAGTCTTTCAAAATCAAATGGTCAAATGATACACCAACCTTAAAATTCAATGTTTTGCCTACTATACGTGCAGGGCAAAGAGTCTGACACTTGACGTCACTACACATGTGGCAAACTCATTTCTAAACAGTTTTACGAATAGCTTACCCAATATGCAATTGAAGAAATACTGTATTAATGCCTCTATCAAGACAAACGTAAAAAGTGGTTTGCAAGCAATCTGCACATGTATTTCCTCACTTACAAGCTTCCCCTTGTAACCTGATGAAGCAGAGAATCATGTGTATTTATATATACTGTATATATATGTATTCATGTTCATACATGCATGTATGTATGCAATCCTTCCTTCCTTTTTTCCATTTTTTTAAATCACAGTACAGACAAAAATCAGAGTATAGTGAGGTTTCTGTGTGTACTACTAGCCTGACCTGAACTGACCTCTGAGCTGAAAACAGATGTCATCTAGTGAGAAAAATTCTGATTTATTAAAATATGATTAGAACTTAGTAAATGAAATATAAAATAATAACATACAAGAATGATAACTGATACTGTCTTTACTAAGGCAAATTATTGTTTGTTTGTTTTTTCTCACCCCTGCATGCAAAAGTAACAATGCAATAAATGGCTACATGTGCATGTATGTGCATACATGAGGTTGCTGACATGAGCTTTAAACAGTTACATCCCATCTTTAAAAGGGATTTCTATTTGCCAGACATACCAAGAAGGAAATGATAGCATGTGTATCTAGAATTTTCAAAATGAATGATATGAAGTAGCTATGAGTTATTCAGACCATACATACCTTACTTAATGTCTAATCAGGTGCAGAAGGTGTATTGAATTTTTTTTACACCCTGAGCTTCAGAGGTGGCATCAGGCAACAATGAACTCTATAACTTTTTTATATACAGTTTTCTAATTCAGTCTGAGATGGTGAAATATGTGAAAGAGTGTCACGGTGAAATGTTCCATTAGCCGAGGCCACAGTCAAATAGCTCATCTGGGAGAGGAGGCTCTCTTCCAATGTGCCGTCCTTAGAGAGAGGGAGATAAAGGAGGGGTTAGTGAGTGTGGATATGACTCAGAGTGTGTAGGAGAAGAAAAAAATAGATTCGATTTCTCTGGATCCTCAGGCTTTTTATTTTATGTCACATTGCAGAAGATTGAATGACAAAGAGAGAGGATACATGCAAAAATAAACCCTGTCTGTCTGTCTGTCTATCTATCTATTGTCTATCCAGCTATCTGTCTATCTAATCAGAGTATACACTTCTCAGGGCATCTACATTATGACACAGCTTGATATATTAGTGATATTAAACAAGCTGAGCTATATACACATGGGACAAATATAATCTTAAAAGTGGTATGTGATATTTTAATATGAATAAATTTAGCTTTTTCTTTCTGTTTGATGCAAATCTTCCTGTATATATAAAGTTATAAGTGCTTTTTACTTTACATGTCTGCCTTTAATGAAACCAGCTTGTTAAGAATATACAGAAGAAAAATTCAGCAGCTGGCATGAGCAGTGAAAACCATCATCACTGAACAGACCTAGAAATTCACACTACCTACAGAAACTCACACCTCCAAACAGAAAATCTAAGAAAATGTTGCAAGCACTGGTTTGATTCCATATTGATTTCTTGCCTTGCAACACACCATGTCTACTGATCATTATCTGCATCTTATAGACAAACACTTTAATGGCCATAAGAAATGACATCATGCTGCAGTATTTTAGCTTCTTTTGGGGGGGGGGGNCTTCAACAAGTTTTTTTTTAGCCTGCTCATTTCAACAAAATCAGAACCGTTCACACTTGCACTTATCTGTCTGTTGTGTTGGTCACGCTGCAGTAGAGGCCATAAATCTGTCAATACTCTTGGCCACCATACCCTAATGATATCATTTATTTTGTGCAGGCATCTTGAATCATTTACTGTAGAATTTATTGTAGAATTGTTGCACCCTGCAGACTTTCGACTATGTGACACTGACTTCATACCACTGCCTCTCTGAATGAGCACTGTGTCAATACATCCCACAGGGGATTTCCAGGAAATCACACTCAGAGAAGAGGAAATTTCTGCTGCATTGCTTTCATAATGTGTCCCAAGTGCTGGGACGCACTGCCATGGTGGCGAGAGTCATGTTTCACTTCCAGCTGTCATTTTAACCAGTTTTTCTGTAATAAGATTTGTTTATATATTTGTGACAATAAGGGACCAAGAAAACAGAAACTCTCAAAAGAAAAAAAAAAGATAAATAACAATAATGCAGCAGTTTCGAAAGNGAAAGATCTACCTTACTAGTCTAAAGAATGAAAAGCAGCTGAAACACATGGACAGGAATTTAGCCTGCAGAGAGGGAGGATATGAACAGATGAGAGTAGACAGAAAGAGAGGGAGAGGATTGCTGCCAGAGTTGTCAGACGGAGACGTGGCATGTTGAGCAAAACTGTCATTCAGCGTATTCAGGGCCACTCAGGAACAGTGGGTCGACCCAAAGCTGAGAGGTGTGGGAGGAAAGACATGCAGAAAGAGAATAGAGGCATCTATGCAGACAGCTACAGTATCAGTAATGACTGAGGCGTGCGTGAGGTGGATATGCTGAAGTGATGGAGAGGGACGCAGTGGAAAGTAGACAAGAAGTGTCAAATGGTGTTTTTGTTTGGTTGTTGTGCTTTGCTGTAATAGAACAAATTTGGATATATATTTTTTAATGTAATCAGCAGATCAACAGATGCTGACTTTTAACCTTTTTTTTTTGTTTGTTTTTTTGACAATTAGGGGGAGAAAAAAATATCAAAAAATAAAGCTGGGAAAGAAAAAAACATGTAACTGCTATGAAGAACGCTGTGGAAACGGCTGGAAGAGGACTGAAATAGCCTTTGGCGCAGTATGACTAAGACTTTAATTGCAGAGGGACAGAGATGTGGCCCTCTATTGTGTGTGTGTGTGTGTGTGTGTGTGTGTTTGCTAGCTTTCTTTATCTTCAGTACAAAGACATTGCTTATGATGCACTTTTGAGAAAATGAGACCATTTTTTCTCTGATTTACCTGTCAACTGGTGGTTTTATGCAATCTAAGTGTGAGTGTGTGTGTATGTGTGTGTGTGTGTTTGTTGTGTCTGTGTGATTGTTGTGTGTGTGTTGTGTGTTTGTGTCTTTGTTGTGTCTTTGTGTGTTTGTAGTGTATGTTTGTGTTTGTGTATGTGTGTGTGTTGTGTGTGTTTTTGTTGTGTCTGTATTTGTTTCTTGTGCGTGTCTGTGTTTGTTGTGTCTGTGTGTTTGTTTTATGTATATGTGTTTTGTTGTGTCTTTGTTTTTATTCTGTGTGGTGTTTTGTGTGTGTGTTTGTTGAATGTGTGTGTTTGTTGTGTCCTTGTGTTTGTTGCATGTTTTGTTGTATGTGTGGTTTTTTGTTTGTTTATTGAGTGTGTGTTGTGTCTGTGTTTGTTGTGTGTGTGTTTTTGTTGTGTCTGTGAGTATTGTGTGTGTATTTGTTGTGTGTGTGTGTTTCTGTTTGCACTATATAACCAGACAAAGAGCCTAAAACACATCCTCCAAGGATAAATTGCACTTTTTTTTAATGATGTCCTACACACATACGCACACACACTCACACATTTGCTGTTTTGTGATTTGTCTTCCAAAAAGTGACACTTTTCGGGGTGTTTTACACTCCAATATCACACTTCTATTCATCTTCTTCCTTCCATCTCCATATCTGTCCTCTTTGTTTCTCTTTGTACAGTGGAGTGAATGACTCAAATTGAAGCTGCAGGGCAAATGGTGAGTCTTGTTGTTGCATTGTTTGTGTGTGTATGTGTGTGTGTGTGTGTGTGTCTGTAATGACAGAGACGTGTGAGCCATGGGACTTGTGTCTTGGCTGTAGGAAATCCCATAGGTGAGCAATTATCCTTCATTTCAGCAAACATATTGCTAATGGGTCTCAGCTGATGCTGCTCTTTAGCTAAAACACAGTGATAAATCAGTACCTGCAGGGAAAACTGTACTGAGGGAATATTCCACAGATCAGGATTCATCCATTCATCAGTTTGCACACTTAAAGTGTAATAAAACTTGACTCCCTCCAGCAGGGTGAAGAAACTACAGACACACACATTCTCCTGCACGGCTGCTTTCCCACTGACTAAACTGACCACCACTCACACTCAGTGGCGGTTCTGGGTCCCCTGGTGCCCTACAGGCATGACACAGTTAGCATTTGGTTAGACTCTCAATGCATGTTTTTCTTGTTTTACTTTGAAAACTATAGGATGCAAATGAGAAAAATAAAAGTTTTGAAGGGATTTAAATTGAATCTCAGTATAAGATCAAATTTCTACCAAGTGAGCTGTAGTGCAAACTTGAAGGCAGTCAGATAACAAACCCATTTTCTACCAGTTGAGCTAAACCAACACAGAGCCAATGAGAATTTCTTACAGACTAAATCTGCAGGATTGATTTGCTTTCTAGAAAAAGATTACTGGCACATTCATATTTATGACAGCAAAATTTTGAATCGAATTTAGTCTATTTCAGTGGAGTCATAACAATTGTCATATTCACTCAAGTAGGCAAAGTACAATATATTTGCATAAAAATATTGTTTCAAGTGCAGCTTTGGTGAACTTTAACCTTCAGCCAATAGCAAACTAACAGATTTATATCAAGATTTGAGGTTTGACTTTTTCTTTTTTTTTTAAGGTAAGTTTTGTGAAGTTTCTTTTCTTGCTCTCTCTGGTAGTGCACGTACATCAGTGCTGAAGATGGCAAGTGGAATAATACACAGACTTTGGTGTCATACATGGATAAAACAGTGTCAGTTCGATCCCCACTGGACATGAAACACACATGGAATGAGAAATGACAAATAGGGTGTGAAACATGAAATGGTGTCACAAATAAAAGTGGTGAATTCATTGCATTCAAACAAAAATGGTTCCAAGGTCAAAAAGAAAACCAAGCAAAAGGTTCAAACCAAAAATGGCACAAGGACAGAAAATGGTCAAACAAAAATGATTGAAACAAAAACAAAACTGGTCAAAAACACATTTTGAAAATAATTATTTCATCGTCATTTTGTACAAGTAGAAGCTGCACACAGTTGCCGTACAGGGGTGCAGGCTAAACTGACTCATGTACAGGTACATGCGTGAACGCCACCCGTACAATGAGGAATTGTAGACATTGTGTTAGTGTGTGAGACATACATGAACATAATGTGACACGCTACCCACAATATGCCACACACACACAGCAACGTGCACACATATACACACAACCTCTGTGTGCTCTTAAACCAGAAATGAGTGTGTTGAGAGTGTGTGTGTGTGTGTGTGTGTGTGTGTGTGTGTGTGTGTGTATCAGCGCGGTTGAACTGTGAGCCGTGGAGTGGGAGAATTTCACCGCCCTTCTCTCACTTGCCGCCCGAGGCACTTGCCTAACTTGCCTGATGGAAAGATGCTGCTGCTCACACTGCAGGCTCCACAGTTATCAGACAGGAAGTCATGATATCACCACTTCCTGTTGTAATGTTGAGTTTGCTGGTGTGTGTGTGCGAGCGTGTGCGTGTGTGTGTCTGTGTGAGAGAGAGACACATTTGAGATGCTGTTTTTATACAGTATATCAACATATTCTGGATCTACACAATGAGTAATAATACATTTGGATCAGTGGGGGGGGGGGNTGGTTCGTTAAGCAGCTTTGAGAGGAGTAATTAGTTGGGGGGGGGGCTGACAACAGCAGGAATTCTAAACTGGGGCAAGATGGTGGATAAGAGGCCAGACTGCTGTGATACATGTATCAAGACACCAATTAAGCGTAGAACACATAAAAACAGCACATTTGAGACTGAGTTATTGTTATTTTTATTCATTTATTGCAATGACAAGGCATGAATTCAGTCATGTATAGATACAGTATATATATATATATATATATATATATATATATACTGTCTATACATATACATTCAGTCTACATACAGCACATTTTCAAGTTCCATGCTAATTGTAGCTATCATAATCCACTTGTAAAATTTGTGTTATTAAGACAAGAACATTCTTATATATATATAGTTGCTGTTTTTTTAAAAAAAATAAAATAATACCCTCATAGCTGTCTCTGTGTTCTGATTTTTCTGCTTTTTTATTGTGTGACTGCTGTTTTATTGTATTCTTTTTTACAGATGAATGTTCAAATTGCACACCTGCACCATGACAACATAATAAGCTCCACAGGCTTTTATAATAATAGCATTTGGCAATGATTCATAAAATCCTGTGTAGTCAGTGGGCAGTATTGGCTTCATATTTCTTTTCTGGTCAGTTTTACAATAAATTTATTAGTATGATTCATATGATTGGTTTATTTTATTGATCACAGGAAATGAGCTAATCAGTGACTTTACTGTATTCACTCTAGAAGCAATTTTATACACTGAGACTTTCCTTCGGGATTATCATTGATATCTATGCCTTTTTCTTTACCTTTATGTAAGTCCATTAATTATCTAAAGACCACATTGAACTCATCATGCAAAATATGCATTTTTAAGAAGTGGGTGGAAATTGGATGATTTTATTCTGCTGAGACATGATTCTAATTGCTTTGGGAAAATTGCTGTTCAATCACCAGAAAAACATTAAGTAGTTTTTTTTCTTTCATAAATGATATCTGCATTATGTCATCTCTGCATTTGTGCATTTCTCATACTGTACTCTCTCTCTCTCTCTCTCTCTCTCTCTCTCTCTCTCTCTCTCTCTCTGAATATGCCCTCTACTGGTTAAAATGGGCAAAATAACACCTTTCTGATCATATTTCAAAACTGTCCTTGTAATGTACTGTACATTTAGCCAGAAATTAAATAACTATAGGTTCCATCACAGATGTGAGGATTCAATTCTTAGTTTTGTGAGTGGGTCTTATAGACACAGGGAGATACAAGTGTGAATTATTGTTACACAGTAACCTCTAATATTGATCTAATTCTCCATCAAAGGCCCTCAGTAGTTTATGTCTGGATGCCATATATCTATTGCAGCATGGCCCACATGATGACATCATCATCCTGGGGCAAGCAGCCAGTGAGATACCACAGGGGGGAGTCAGTGATGGGTCACTACAATAATGTCAGCCAATGAGCAGAGAGAAATGCTGGTAACCATGGTGATGAGTTTGGGTTCAAATATGTGTATGGCAGATGCCCTCTTTGCTGGTTCCATGTGCACTTGTGCACACATGCAGGCTACTGCATTAATGCTATACTGTGGGTGGGCATGCATGAAGCGGCACAAAGCTCATGGGTTCACACACACACACACACACACACACACAGTGCCCTCCACAAATATTGGCAACCTTGGTAATTAAAAGCAAAATGGGCTGTGAAAAAATGTCTTCCTTTTTATCTCCTTGATCTTTCATTCAAAATATTAACAAAAATATAACCTTTAATTAAAGTAAAATAATGGAAAGGAAAAATANCATTCAAAATATTAACAAAAATATAACCTTTAATTAAAGTAAAATAATGGAAAGGAAAAATAAATTCTTATGATGAAACAAATATTTTTCTCAATGGGCCGGGAAGAGGACATGTGTCTATTTTGACCCCATGGACAGTGAAGATGATGATGATGATGATGATGATGATGATGATGATGGGTCCAGTGGTCAAAGAATCTCCAAATATCACAGCTGGAGAATTACAGATTTTAGTTGGATTTTGGGGTCAGAAAGTCTCCAAAACTACAATCAGACGCCACCAGGCCAATGATACATTCTTTTTCCTTTAAATTATTTTACTTTAATTAAAGGTTTATACATTTGCTACTATTGTGAATAAAAGATCAAGACGATAAACAATAAAGGCATTTTTTTCAGAGCCCATTTTGTTTTTATTTACCAAAGGTGCCAATAATTGTGGAGAGCACTGTATGTTTTGTGACACAAACTGTACGTATGTACATTAGATATATCATTTTCCAGTTTGGGATTTATTAAATGCACAATTTCTGTTAACCTCTGTCAGTTACAGCTGTGGTAATTGCAGTCGTTAGCTCCCTTCTGTATTGTTCTCAGAGGATGATGAGGAGACGTGTGGGTGGCAGTGAAAGGTAAGGGGAGGGGAGACAAGGACACTCAGCAAACAGCATTACTGAGGAGGAGAAGTGCACTAGGCTGTGAGTCAGAGGAAAAGCACAATGGTGAGAGAGAGAGAAAGAGAGAGAGAGAGAGAGAGAGAGAGAGAGAGAGAGAGCTATCCTGAGAGAAGGTCAGAGCATAGAGGGTTTTTTTTCTTTTCTTTTTTTTAATGCCTGAAGATGGAGAAGCTCAGGGACCGAGCACTCACGCTGTCTCTCTGTTTTACATTTTTAATGTTCAGAACTGGCTTGGTAAGACTGAAACAAATGACTCATAGCACACAGAGGGTGGTGTGGGTGTGTGTGTGTGTGGGTGTGTGTGTATGGNATTTATATAGCACCTTTCAAAACAAAGTTACAAGGTGCTTAACAACATAGCCAAGTTCACACACAAAAATAATAAAAGACCGACAAAGTGCTAACAATGCAGACAATGGTGCACAAGACAATGACAATCGAAATACAAAATACATAATTCGGGGGGGGGGGANGGGGGGGGGGTAATTTATTTGGGATCAATTAAAGGCCTTGCAGTAAAAATATGTCTTCAACTGAGTTTTAAAAGAAGACACTGAGTTTGCCAGTCTGAACTATGACTAAAATAGTACATACCTCCATCGAGACCAACAAAATCAAACCAAATACACACAGATTTTTGTTGTTGTTAAAAAAAAAAAAAAAAAAANAAAAAAAAAAAAAAAAAAGCTGCGCTGCAAAATTTGATTTTATAGGCTAAAATCTTGTTCTGGCTCCTGGAATCAGAACGTGATCCAGATCATCTCCAAAATGTAATCACTTCTTCCTCTTGACTTTTTCTGTCCTCCAAATTTCACTTAAATTTGTCCATAAGTTTTGTGATATCCTGCTAACAAACAAACACACAAACAAATGCCAGTGATCATAACCTCTTTGCAGGACCGGAGGTAATAAACGAAGAATGGGAGGAAGGAAAGAGGAAAGCAGAAGAAAGGAGGGAAGAAATGAGGGGAAGGAATTATAAAAAAAAAAAAAAAAAAAANAAAAAAAAAAAAAAAAAAAATTGAAGGAAGGAAAGAAGAAAAGAATGAAGGAAAGGGAAAGAAAGAAAGATAAAAGGAAAGAAGCTGTCAGCGGAAGAACTTTTTTGTGTTTGTTCATACTGCAATTTCACATGTAGTAAATACTCATATTCACAATACTATATTTTGATTCACAAAAAGCAAATTTGTTTGCTTTAAAAGCAACTAATTCCAGCCCAGATACCTCCATTGTTTTAGCAGATTTTTCCACATTGAAAAAAAAAAAAAAAAAAANAAAAAAAAAAAAAAAAAAACACTGAAAAGGTTTAAAACCATCTCTGGTTAAGCCTTTGATTTTATCCAATATGAGTCTGATACTCTAATTACAACACGTAAGGGTGGTGAAAAGCTTCAGGTTAAAACTGCCAGGTTAAGCAGCTTAAACAGAAAAGAAAGAAGGCTAAGACAGTAATCCTTTGCACTTGGCATAACAAGATATTCTTTTCTTTCTGTAATATACACTCCATTTACACCATTAGAGCATCTTGAATGTGAGTTTTCAATTTATTATTTTGTTATTTGATATTTTAGTTTTCTTTGTCTATCTCTTTATCTGTAGATTGATCTTAGTGAATGTAAATGTTTGGATTTCATTTAAACACTTTGAGTATTGAGTTAATTGTGTAGAACTGATGGAGGCTATGTGGAGTGGAGCTTTACTATTCATTTTCAACATATTCACAGCTTGTTAGAACTTGGGAGAGCAGCAAATACACAGATTTAGTTAGTAGGAAGAGTGTGATGCATGGTTCATTTTCATGTTACTTCCTCTCTCACCCATCTAACAGAAACATCACTTCATCAGAAAAACTGGTTCTTCTGCTCTATGACCGCAGATTAACCCAGTGAAACTTTTCTGCCTCCAGATCAGCTCTAATGTCTATTTGAACTAAACAATTTGTATATGTGTAGAAAGTTATGTAGATAAGGCCAAGAGATCATTAATACATATTTCATCACCACTCCCCTCAGACAATTCCATTCCAGTATCACTGAAAGGCAATATGAGCAGTTTTGCTACATTTAGGACTTTCAGTGGAAACCTGAGTCTCAGTGTCTTCTTCCCTGACCAGAGTGACCACTTTCCTAAAAGCCTTAGCGGACAGTTTCCATTTTCCCATAGAAACCTACAAGTTTGGAGGTCAGGTTGTCCAGTCCTTTTCACTAGTTTCTATAATTTTATTCAACTGAGCCTCATTGATTCTCCAAAATGTCTTGAAGAAGATTTTGTCCAGCCCAGCAAAAGTCTGCAGAGACAAAGCTAATGCTCCAGTCAAATCAGTCTTTGAAGTGCAGAAGAACAAAGATAAATGAGGATATGTGAAGAAGCTGGATGTTTCAACTACTTTTCAGTCTGTGGACGTTAACATGCCCCCTCTGTAACTATAGGATTTAAAGTTTTTTCTCATTTTAGTGCTCCAGTGAAAATCAGGACTTCTCTGCTTTTCTGCTCCCTCCCACTGACCCCACAAGACATCTTCATCTCTGGCCTTGGCGTTGCTCGCTCCTTATAGTCCCTGTAGCCTCTTCCAAGGAGATCTGTTCTTTCTTTTCTTATTGGTCTATTTCCTTGATTCATGAGGAGAAAGCCAAAGAGCTGCTGGGGATGCTATCTTGCTCAAGAACACTTCATCAGGGCAGACAATCACTGACAGGCTTACATCTAGGTTTTCCAGACTGAGAATATTTAGTCATTTAAAGACAAAGGAAGAAATGGAAATGGGTTAATTATTGTATGTTTACTTTCGGCAGATATTAGATCAGCGATTACTGTAACACATTATAAACGTTTAACATAAAACACACTTTACCCGATAAACATATTAGTTGGTACAATTCAATTACCCTATGATTTTGATAAGGGCATGTCCCTGCCGTCTACCTACATCTATATGTGATAAGGGGTTTATTTATTCTGGCTCAGGTGAGCTGTGACCTGAGTGAACGCCCACCGTACGAGTGAGGAGCTGCATCGTGTTCGTGTGTGTGTGACACACACGAACACGATGTGACACATCCATCACCCCACGAAGCACCACGCATAGGAGCGCTGCTCGACTGTGAGCTGGGGAGTGGGAGCATTTCATCACCCCTCTCCCACTTGCCGCCGTGGACAATTGCCTAACTTGCCCAATGGAAAGACCGCTACTGGCGTGCTGTATATAAAAATGCGTAATATTATGAATCATTAATCTTAAATTAAACTAAATAGCACAGCATTTACTTAATGTAGTCTCATGCTTCTCAGTAAAATAATGTACAATGTTTCATGCTTGGCATTTGCGCCTTTTAGCGGTCATATTGAAGTAATGGCGCACAATGGCCACATAGCGGCGCACTATTCACACAACATGGCTCTTACATTACACCCCATCACTCGCTCTATCACATTAAACTCCACATGCTGACATCACCTCTGGGATTTTTATGTGGATGGTTAAAGAGCAGCCGATCTTTTATTTTAGAAGTTGAACAATGGTTATTTAATTCGTGTGAATGTAATTAGAAAATGCTTTTGTCAGACTGGATTTTACTGGGACATTCCATGAATTTATTCAAAGCCAAAATATTGCACAAGAGATTTTAAGAGGAACAGAAATGAAAACTATAAATCCTTCAAGATCTTTGTACACAATACAGATGTACCTGCAGAGTCACTACAGCAGATGCATATTATTCATATACTATTATAATACCATATAGCTCTAAATTGGATTACGTTATTATAAATACATTACTGAGTTGACAAACCAAAACATTTCTAGGAATAATGGGGTTTATTGTGGGTGGGGTTACTGTTTGGATCCTGATCTGCCCATGATTTTTGATTTTTTTTTTTTTNTTTTTTTTTTTTTTTTTTTTTTGTAAATCAAACCTATGTTTGAGCCCCTTTGCACTTGTAAGCATGTTTTAAAGGCTTTTATACGTACCTGAACTTTAGACTTTCTGAGTCAGGCATGTGATAATATTTTATAGCGTGAGGTC
The DNA here is from genome assembly GCA_014773175.1 of Lucifuga dentata. Lineage (NCBI taxonomy): Eukaryota > Metazoa > Chordata > Actinopteri > Ophidiiformes > Bythitidae > Lucifuga > Lucifuga dentata. Next base: position 12,271 of record VXCM01003337.1, read on the forward strand.
ATAGGGAACGTGAGGAAAGTGAAAGCTAAAATTATTTTAGGACTTTTATTAGGTTATAGAACTTCTGGATCAAATGTTGAAGTAAAATGTGTCATTTTAAGAGAAAGTTCTTCTCTGACTCCACTTTGAGAAATGCACTGCCTCAGATAACGCAGATATAGGACATGGAATAAATGCTCAAACGGCTTGCCATACAGATATGAACTGATGTGAAGTTGGAGGAGCAGCTCCTCTCTCCTCCCTCCTCCTCCTGAGCGCGCCGTGGTAACTCCTCCGGGCTACAGGGCTTCATACTCACACGCCTTCGGCAGGGTCAGTCGCACATCTCCGCGGCTCCGGATCTGGATTTTCCAAACTTTATTTCGTTTTGTTGCAATGCTGGATTATACCTATTGACTGTTTTGTTTTGTTTTGTTTTGTTTTGTTTTGTTTTGTTTTGTTTTGTTTTGTTTTGTTTTGTTTTGTTTTGTTTTAAGACAAAGAGGAATATGCTTAAAGACAGCGTAGATACAATGACTTAATTTTGCTGCAGATCCACTGATTTGAGGTAAGTTTCCCACAGACACAGTTCACCCACTTTCGACACGATCGCACGAGTTTAGATAAATCAGACTCTAACTAAATGAGGATATTAATGAAGTTAATGTTTTAAAGGACTTCTACAGACATCGCATCAAAAATAATTTACAATGGAAATATAAGTGATACCAACTGTAATCCCCTTTCAGCTGCTTTTTGCGCTTGTAATTAGGACAATTCACCACACAAATACAAAAGGATTATCAGTTGTTTTCAGCCTTTGGGTTGCTCTGGTTTCAGTAATTTAACATATTTTCCCCTTCTTAGTGTTTTCTAGCTTTAGTTTCTGAGTTTCTGCACTAAGTCCCTGTTAATGAGTAATCTTTGGGAATTTGGACAGTACACTCAGTGACACATGGTGTTCCTCTCTTGTTTACTGTCAGGGGTTAGATCAGTGCTCTGCAGGGCAGCAGTGTTTGTACTGTGACCTGTGGGTTTTGACACAGAGCTAGAGAAGAGGACACACATACTTAAGGATAATGGATCTTGGGAATGATGTGGATCTGTCCAATAATAACATCACCCCACTGTGGAAACGACGTACAAATAACTGTAAAAGCTCCCAAGACCTAATCAAGCCCAAACCACGACCACTCAGTTACCACTTAAATGGGGTTATGATGACGGACTTCCCTGTGGAGGACAATTGCTCCTTTACCTTGAGCCAACCTGCTGAGAGACTAGTGGCTACACCAACGGACAGGAAAACAACAGTGTTGAAGCATGTTCTACACAAACCCACCAGGAAAACTAGAGTGGTTCGAAGTATCAGCATTGGGCATCTGACCAATGGACGCTTCTCACTGTCCAGATTTAAGTCAGAGGACAGCAGATCAGCTGCACTGGACAACAGAGTTTGTAACGGAGAATATGAGAGAGCGAAAACCACTGATGGAGTCACAGTTTGGCCTGACAAGCATCTCCAGGACCCCCAGAAATGCATGTCAAATTCATGCACTCGTAGCTCAGAAAGAAACCAGATAGCTTTAGAAACAAGCCCGTCCCCACCCGAAGTGATTTCTCTCAACCAGTCTTCTCCTGTCCTGTCTCCCCACATCCCAAATAACAGCTACAACTACAACCACCATGACCTGTCCTCTCTCTCTTCTGCATCCAGTCCCTCTTCTATTGCCCGGCGTACTCCCACCCCCTCCCACAGCTCCAGCTCAAGCATCCCATCCCTCTCTTCCCTCACATCCTCAGACCCCCCTACCCCTCGCTCTCCGTCCCCAGCAGAGAGAGGGCAGGTGCTGCACAGACAGTCCCCATCCTCACCTGCCTCTATCCAGGAAACCAGGCATTCTCCTTCTTTCTCCTCCAATGCCTCCTCCTCCTCCTCACCATCTTCTCTTTCTCCATCCATCTCTCTGTCCTCTCCTATCATCCTCAGCACCCACAGCCCAGTTGCCCTTAAGATGGGCACCCAGCAACTCATTCCCAAGGGCCTAGCGTCTGACATTCGGCAGACCAAGGCACAGTCCTCTGGGTCACAAAGCCAAGGTTTGGTAGGGCTACTGGGGTTGGATAATTCAAAGAGATCAATAAAAGCTCTCAGCATGGTGGAAACAGGAGCTTATTTCTCTACAGGAAGTTCTGAGGGCCATGGTGAGGGGACAGAGGTGGAAAGTGAGAGTCCAGGGACTCTGAGGAGAGGACTGAGGAGTACATCCTATAGGAAGGCAGTTGTGAGTGGGGTAGACCTAGATGTCCTGTCTGTAGACCCCAAAGCCCATCGACTGTCTCAGCCTGCTCTTAAAGGACTATCTGGGGATAATTCAGCTCCTCCAGTCAGCTCTGACTCTGCCAACCACGGCAGTTCTGGAACTGTTAAGCTTACCCGTCCTGAGACAACAATGCCTACCAGCCCTGAGACAACAAAGTCTTTGAGTGCTGGGACAGTAAAGCCTACCAGCCCTGAGACAACAAAGCCTTCGAACACCGGGACAGCAAAGCCTACCAGCCCTGGGAAAAACATGGTGGGTACACTTGCTGTGAGTACATGTGAGGTACATTCTCTGAGAATATATAGTGCTATACACAAATTACAGAAATCATTTGTGTGTGTCCATTTCAAGTGTGTTTTTGTTGAACTCAATAATCAGTGGCCTTTTGTGAACTTTATTGAGATTGAGATTTCTCAACTGTATAACTGATAATCAATCTGATGTTTTTGAAGTTGACTTGGACTTTCAGTATTGCGTGTAAAGTTCAGACTGTAAAATGACATCATAGTGTGATCAAACCTAGCAGCAGGAGCAGGCAACAGGACAAGGTCTTACAAGGGAACAATTAATGTGGTTGTTGGAGACATGATGTAATGCTATGCCATGTACACACACAGACACTAGCTCTGCAATTAGACAGGGGTCATTGAAAAAGGTCATTAGAAAGGGCAATGCTCTTGGACAGTTGACAGAGATACATTGGCCCATGCTGTTTAAAGTGTGTTTACATGCCTTATTACTTTAGAACGACTCCAAGTTATAATATTTGTCTTGCCTTTCTCTGCCAGAGTCCCGATAAGAAGAAAAGATTGACCAGTCAACGGACGTTTGACAGTGAAGGTGAGACACACCATTCTGTTTTGTTTTCCCCATTTTCCTTTCGTACTTATGTCCTTTCTACTGTCTGTTTCAAATATAAAATGCTGACCATATTTGATGTTCTTTGTGGTCTTCTGATCTAAACAATCTGTTTCTTCTGTGCCAAAAACGCTTTCTCATGATGGATTTTTCCTTCCAAAAACTGTTTTAGAGGAGGAATTGTATCAGAATTACCAGGAGAAGGCCTTACATAATGACTCAGATGAGGATGCTGATTCCAGAGAACCCAAACCTGATAATGGGATCGTCGTGCAGTACAGACCTATACGCACCTCCTGGAGCCAGCTCAGTGTGGTAAGACATAAAACATGCACACAAACACACCCATACACAGAGTTATGGTAGCTTCTACTGCTTCCTTACATCATTCCCACTCCCTCCTTACATCCAGTGCACAGACAAACATAAACCCACATTGCTGTGAATGTGGGGGTTGGAATGCCAGTGATCTAAAGAATGCTGTCGTGTCCAGTTTGGCTACAGTTCATACCCATCCTCCCTCTTTCTGTCTCTCTCTGAACTCTCTGTCTTTCTTACAGGGAGTACAGGAGTGTAAATTCAGGACTAGGGTGGTCAGATAGGCAGACTGTCAGTCAGACCTACAGGAAGTCTTCTAAGCACTCCTGGGCCTAATGCCAGTGTGTTGGCAAACTTTTAGGATTTGTCAGACTGCAAATATGCTGAAAATGTTGCCTCTAGAGAGTAGTCTGGTGGCTCTGCATTACATAACATAGTTTATGCTTAGATTGGAGGGAGAGCGGAATATCAAGGAAAGGATTGGGATAATTCTACTCAGGAATTCCCTTCTGTTTGTTCATTTAACTGGGGTTGTTGAGGAGGGAAACAGAGGGAGGAAAACCAGCCATGAGAAGAAAAGGTTTTTAGGTTTTAAAATTGCTCAGCAGAGAAATGGAGATTGATTTGCCCACAGACTCTAATAAATGAGAAATTTGATTGATTAAACTGGAGAACATTGAGAATATGCCCTCTTTATTCCCTGTATCTGCTCTGTGTGTATCTGTGTTTGACAGCAACACAACAAGCTGAATCGTAGGTTCTCAATCCTGGTCCTCTGGGCCCACAGCACTGCATATTTTGTATTTCTCCCTGCTCTACACACACCTGATTATCTAAATTAGTGTTCACTTGATCAAAAGTTTGTGCCTCCGGGACATTAATTGGTTAAACACATCTGATTTAGCTACACAGCACAGATATTTTCTACGCACACCATCAGCTGTGGGTAGAAAATATCTGTGCTGTAGATCCTTAGGACAGGGTTCTTTATATCTCTGAACTGAGAAGCTGAAATTATGTCATTTACAACCACCATGCATTTGAGCTAAACAAAGTGGGAGACTGCATGAACGCTTTCATAAACACTTTTGTTTTGTTTGCTCTGTTGGACCAAAAGAAACGAAATGAAAGAAATGTTTTAACGTTTATGAGCCATTTGCCTTTTCAAAGCAGTGATTGTGTCTGCATGCTGATTGATGTAAAGAAAATGTTTCTAAAACTGTGGTTCTTTCCAAATAGAAAAATTACTGTTTATGGTGTTAACCATACTGAAATTATATTAAAACTGATCTTGGGGTTGAGGACTTGTTCAGTTTTCTGAGGAGGAATTCTGAGTTAAGGGGGCGTTTTCTTTGACTTTTCCCAGCCAGGCTAAAATTCTGAGTTTTGAGTTTAAGTTAAATACAGCAAAATTTTGCAACAAAGCAAAATGTCCAACCAGGACTCTCCCATAGTCAGCTTTCTCTTCTATCACAGCTGCTTCACAGCTGTGGCTTTTTTAGTCTGACTGTGTTTGTCCTGACAGTAAATGATGTAACCCTATTGGATTCTTCCTCAACATTCTAATTTCCAAGAAACTGGTATAATTTTTATTTTCCTTGTCTAGGGAAGTAAGTTTATTTCCACTGAAATACAGAAAAATTCAAGTGTAGCAAAGAACCAGATACACAAGGTGTCATCATCTCCGCACTGCTCTTAAGCAAGCCTTCCCTTTCCTGAAGCACTTTCTATCAGTCTGCTTTGATGACAGTCTATACAGTATCCTAGAATTTTCATATTTTCTGGAAGTATGGCCTGTAGGTTCAGGAGGTGATGTTGCTGATGGAGCTTCTTCCTGACAGGATGCAAGAGCTGCCTGAAATTCTGTTAATCTATCATCAGTTTTGGGAGTTCTGCTTAAAACCAGTAAAACCAGGATTCAAGCTTTGACAAAAGACAACTTGTTTGTTGTGGGATAATGACGGTGATATACCTTTTTGATTATGTTTCAGTTACACCCAGTGAAACTACAAAGGAGGGCAAAGTTCAGTTGACACGATAAGGTGAATGGTTGCTAGCACGCTGTAAACCTGTAGTAAAACTTTGCTCATATACTGTAAGGACTTTGAGTTTTGTCAAAAATATAAAGGTTTGTGTATGTATGTGTGTGTGCGCGCATGAGCACGTGCATACTGTGTGTGGAAGCAAAGCAAAGACACCACAAGAGATGTTTAGTCTGTGCCAGGTCTGTTTGTTCTCAGTGTTTGCAAAGGGCCGCAGGGCAGATACTTAGAGAGAACGAAGGATCCTGTAGGAACAGTATCACTTCCCTGTGCCTTTATATGAGAGGGTAGTGAAAATAAGGGAAGATGAGATATTTGCCTACATGGAGAAAGACAGAGATATAGAAAAGCTAAAGCAATGTGGGTAAAAGCTGAATGTATCCTGGTAACTGCAGGGTGAAACATGAGCTGCAGGCATGCTTTTATTCTGGAAAGAGAACCATGAACCACCTTACCTTTACTCTGACAAAGCCACAGGTCGCCTATTCCAAAAGCACTCCACACCCAAATGCTGCTTTGTTTCAGTCTTATTCACATATCTGGACCAAATCATGCTAGGCACATACCCTCACACACATTCGCTTTCCTGTAAACCGCATGCTTCCAACCAAACACGACTTTCAGAATAAGCACTGCAATCACCTAATTTACATACAGAGTTGCATGTGCACAACATGCTCGTTTACAAGTCCTCCATAAGATTTCTCATCTCTACACCCTCCTGAAGATGTTTTTGGCATGTCAAGTAGGAGTTTGGCATGTCAATTGCTCCTTTAATATGAGGAGACAAAGGCTTAAACAGACACACACACATACCAGCATGTCTGTGGACATGCTTTCACATCAGAACTGAATAGTAACAAATGGGATCTTAATTAGATTGGTTTTCAAATAATTGCCTTTTAAACAGTTTTGAAAGATTTTATTTTTCCCCAAACTTTGTTCTCTTTTAGGTAAAGAAAAGCGGGCTCGCCAACAAGATGAGTCAAGAGGAACGCAAAAGGCAAGAGGTAGAACTCGTTTTTAAAATTCCTTTTTGGCCAGAGTGCTCTGGCATTTTTGAGAATAATCTAATTTGGGACCACATGTACGGCAGAGCAGCTGTTGTAAACTCCACTAGACCAATAAATTGCTCTTAAAGGGGTAAAGCAGAATATAGTACATGTATAAAGAAAGTGCATCATAAAGGGGAGGACAGACTCCACATTTCACAAATGCGTCTCAGAATCCTATGAATGATCATAATAATTAGCATGACTTAATTTTTTTATAGAAACATTCAAATGATTTACTGATTAAAAATGCATAGAGGTATCTGGGATTGTTGAAACCAGAGACATGAATGCAGCATGTAGGTATGTCAGACATGTTCAGGACAGAGCCCTCCTCATATGCCTCCTCCTCCCTTATTTTGACTTGTTTCATCTCTGTCTCTTTCTGTCATCACTTCAATAGGCCATCTTTGAGGTGATTTCCTCAGAACACTCCTATCTCCACAGTCTGGAGATCCTGATCCGCATGTTCAAGAATTCCGCAGAGCTCAGTGAGGCCATGACGAAGACCGAACACCACCACCTCTTCTCCAACATCACGGATGTCTGTGAGGCTAGCAAAAAGTATGTGTGTGTGGTGGCATTGACAAATTTATTGTGATATTTATACACATATATGTTGTTTGGCACTCGGTTAATTTTAACAGGACTTTATTGGTGCGACTACAAATGCTAAATTTAGTCTGAGGACTAATAACTATTGTTGGTTTTGCATGGTATTTTGTAGGCTGCTCTCGTTCGTGTTCTCTGTACATCAGTCTTTGTGGTTTCTGGTTTTGTCTAATGAAGTGGATAATTTCTCATTTAACTACATGTAAAAGTTGATAGACTCCACTCATTCCATGGAGGCGTGTGTCTGTAAACACTCTTTATAGTATTATTTCAGACTTGTTTTCACTATGAGGGATTGTGAATAGCCAGTACTTGCTGCATACTGTTAGTATCTGAGGTCACGCTCTGTCCCGAAAACTGTACATTCTGATATACACAGAACAGAACCAGACAGGAAGCAAGAGGCAAATCAAGAGAAAGAAACACGGGACAAAAGAACATGTTGCTTAACTGTGGTTGTATTATCAATAACAACATTCCTTTCTGCTTGACAAAGTTCAAAAAAAGGCTGAATATGTGGGTTTTGTCTCTGTGTTTATACATGAGTGCAAGTGTGATGTACTCTATCTAATGGCAGTCACCACAGTTGGCCTCTTTGAGCCCTCTGAGTTTACCCATTAAGATTTATAGTGTATGTGGACTGTTTATTGACATTCATGGCCAGTTGAACTTCCAAGAATCTTATAAACTGACAGACACACTCATGCATGAAAGACCATGAAAGTTGAGACTGGTGAGAAGTGCTGCCTCAGCCATAATGGTCTTACAGGCTCACTTAAGGGTTCTCAGGTTCATCTATGAAGTCACATTTAACTTTGGCCCATCAGGTCCATCTATTACATTATTGTTTACTGTAGCAGGAGGCTCAGTCCTTGTATGAGGTTGGTGGTTATTATGATAAAGGCCACAGATCCTCCTCTGAAGTCAATATTCACCTTTGCAGCAGCAATCTTTCTATCAGGTTGTTGTTTACAATGGTAACAGTCTGCAGGGCCACTTACATGGCTTTTTAGACTGTGTTTAGCCCTGGGTTGAGATCAACATTAGTCCAGAATTTGTAGTCTTTAAGTCCCTGATCCCCAAGTTTACCATTGCTTACTTATAGAATGGGTTTATCCCTGCCATTAGAGGGTTATCTCAAAAAATACTGGAACAAGATCACGACTATAAATCAAGCCTAGAACAAAAGTAATGAGATGTTCATTGTTCATTGAAATCATTGTGACATACAGTACAAGTCACATGCCATGAGTGCTTTTAAGTCACTGTGGGCTGCGATTTTCAAGTGTGAACCTTCAATCAGGGGTTACTATAAGCTCTGTGGTAAGGAATTTGACTGTGAAATTGGTTAAATCAACCATGGCTTTCCTGTAGCCCGAGGTTTGAGTTTACACAAGACGAAGAAATGTAAACAAGTAAAACCTTTATCAGACCATTTAATGACTGTCTCATGGAAGATATGCGTGTGGGTGCATACATGCTCTTGTGCAACTGCCCGTGACATTTGCACATGGATTCCATGTCAGGATTGTAGCCCCCTCCTCAGAGAGAAAGACAATTCATTGATTAGTTTGTGATCTACATGTATATGTGACTTATTGTCATTATCAATATGGCAAGACAGCATGTGCAGAATGACTTCTGATGTGCATTAAGCAGATGTTCATGCATTTATGCTTTATTCCCAGTTTACACGAATCTGAGTCTATATGTCCTCAACCCAACAGTGAGCTTTACTGATGTGTTCAGACGTGCTGCAGCCCATCTTACTCCTCTTTCTCATTCCTATACATATCCACCCTGCAGGCTTGCCCACAGCCTGCCCACATTTCTGATACTTCAACCTGCTGACCTAAGAAGTTATTCCTGCATAGCTGCAGGGAGGAGAACGGGGACAGAGAGGTGTACAGACAGTGGATCAGAGAATACACAGCAGCCCATAGCACTGGTTAAACAAGATGCTTTACTTGTGTCAGAGAGTAAGGCTTGAATTTACCCTTTCAAACCAAATAGAAGAAACACACAGGTTCCTGTGACCCCGTGTGTGTATGTGTGGGTGTTAGTGTGAATGAGTTGAAGGCTGTTAAGTATTTTACGCTCAGGTGCTGTCCTGATTGTGTTTCACTAACAGCCTTAGGGTTTGACATAGCTCATTCCTTACCATTACACACTTTATCCTGCAAATGCCAGACACAGTGAGTGTGTTCTCCTGAGGGCTGATTGACTGTGTTTCTCACTGTGTGCTGGTAAAACTCTTTGTTTTTCATATATATATTTCATATATATAGGCCAGCAGCCATAATTTGGGTATTTCATTTTTTTTGCCCACCTTATCCATCCCACCTTATCCATCATGACAGCAGGCTGTTGAGGTTGATGGGGTCAATGTATCTTGCTCCAGGAGGGAGTGCAGCCTGAACTCGAGAAGCCGTTTGGGATGTTAACTGCTGGACATGATTGTGGGTGTGTGTGTGTGTGTGTGTGCGCGTACGAGAGAGAGCGTGCATGGGTGCTGCTATTCTGTGTGCTTGTATCCTTATTAGGAAGGGTATAGCAAAGATCATGGGGTCAGGCACGGACACAAGACTACACGGTCACAAAAAGCAGTTGTTCTCATACATAGTCGCTTCTGCCATGATAGAAGCCCTTGCGTGTGTTTGTGTATGTGTCTGTGCCTGTGCAAGTGTGTGTGTGTTTGTGCATGTGTGTGAGCACGTAAGTGTGTGTGTATGTGCATTTGTGCATGTGTGTGTGGAAAGGATGGAGTGGGGGCACAAAAGGTGCGTTTGCAGATGAGCTCAAACTAGGTTCAATTGGTCAAGGTTAGCTTCCTTTGTCTTTACATCAGCTTCCTGTTTGTCACCTGGATCTCTGTCTCACACACACACACACACACACATGTTGGCTTAAAGTTGGTCAAATGGCGTGCCATTAAACCAGCCATCTGGCCATGCTCAGGAAGAGGAAAAGCCTTTGTGTTATGGCTAATGGAGGCCTGTGTCTATTTTCAGAGGTGGAGGAGTTCCTCTTTTGTGATCTTAGAGTGGCTTTAGAAGAAAGGTGTCGGCAACACTTCCTGACTATGTATCTGTCACTGTATCCTACATTTTCCCCTGTGTGGGATGACTAATGACTTGATGCTTCTGACTCAAACTTTAGCCATGTATGGTATGAATCTCTGACATACTAACCCTTATTTGTTTCCTGTCTCCAGATTCTTTAAAGAGCTGGAGGACCGACACCAGCAGAATATAGTTATTGATGACATCAGTGACATCATTCACAAGCATTCTCAGACCAACTTTGATCCTTATGTCACATACTGCTCCAACGAGGTCTACCAGCAGAGAACCCTGCAGAGGCTAGTGTGAGTGAGTGCACACACACACACATACACACACACACACACACACACACAGACAGACATGTTCTTATCGTATCACAGATGGATGGATCAGATCCAACATGACTCTTTTGCTGCTTGGAACTCACTCTTCCTCTCACTTGTTCTTTCCTCTTTCTCTCTGCATATCAATTACTCCTCTTTCCAGCTAACACATTTCCTTCCCTCCTCCCCCACAGGTCCAAGAGTCCAGTATTTAAGGAGGTGTTGACCAGGATAGAGGGCCACCCAGACTGCAGGAACCTCCCAATGATCTCGTTCCTCATCCTGCCTATGCAGAGAATCACTCGCCTGCCTCTGCTCATGGATGTGAGCGCTTCAAAGCCATATGCAAACACTTTGCCCAACTAACTCTACCGCTTGTCATTCTTTCATTTTTGAAACAAAACAAACTTCAAGCTTATCCTGTTTCTTTCTATTAATGTTTCTTGCTTCCTTTATCAACATTCTGTCCCTACTGTGCCTCCCTCTCTTCCTCTCTCTATGTTCATCCCTCTTCGCTCCCAATGTCTCCCTTGGGACTCTGGGGTTAAGCTTGTACACACAAAGGCTTTTGGATCCTGAGAAAGTTTGGTTTCCATCCTTTACTTCCCACAGCTGCAGTTAGGCATCAAAATATTAACATGATTGCGTCAATGTGCTTTGACGTGATGTTTGCATGGGTGCGGTGAATTGTTGTTAAGGTGTAAACTGATTTGTGCTCTGACTCCCTCTCTTGCAGACAATTTGTCAGAAGACGCCTAAAGACTCTGCACAGTATGAAGAGTGTAAGATGGCTTTACAAGCAGTCAGCAAGGTCAGTGTGTACAAGGAATCAATTGATCTCATGGATCAATTGATTGATTGATTGGATCTGATCTCATGGAGAGAGAGAATTAAAGGAATCCTGTTACATACGTTCCTCATTCCTACTCTCATATTTTCCAGATTTTAATATTTAGATACCACTTAAACATATGCAGACATATAGATATGTATTGTATATTGTTCCACCTGTCACTGGGGCTGAACAATTTGGAGAAAAATGTCTGGCCAATATCTTCAAACTTATTTTTGCTATTGCGATTAGATATTCATAGGTTTTTTGCGAAGAAGGTGTAATGAAAACTGTAGGTCTTTTGATTTGAAAATGACATTCTTTCAAATTATACAGTAATTGTGATTTTAAAAAAAATGTTAACCACTCAGCCCAATAGTTGTAGTGTAGCCAAAATATGTCCAAAAGTTGACATCGAAAGACTAATTTGCTAATTTAATTTTCTATTTTGAAGCATACTTGTACAATAAAGACCATTTCACACTAAGGTAGAATGTGGAAAAGACATTTGTGATTAACATATATTGACCGTGTGTGTGTGTGTGTGTGTGTGTGTGTGTGTATGAGCAGGTGGTGAGGAAATGTAATGAAGGTGCTCGCACCATGGAGAGGACAGAGATGATGTACACCATCAACTCCCAGCTGGAGTTTAAGATCAAGGTATGGACGTGGGTTTAAATACTTAATCTGCACTCCCATCCTAGCGACATAAACCTTTGATTCTGTTTGAAAGAATCTGTTTTGACAACAAATCGATCTTGGTTTAACAATAGGTGTGTTGTAATGTGGACTTTTTTTATGCATGTGAAGTCTGGAGTTAAGCAAGCACAGACCTGTGTACTTGTGCAGTAATACATAAAATACACACCTCCCTGACTCACTTGGCAAGAGCTTACACACATGTAGACACAGTTCTTGCTAGGTTCAAGTGTGCGTGTGTAATTGGTGTGGGAAAAAGCTGGTGTCACATTTGGGATTCAGAGATGTCTAGTGAACATACTGTCAGTCTGCGTAGCCAACTGTTCACACACACACACACACACACATACACACACACACACGCTTGTAAAATTCTTAATTTGGAAATACTTCATCAGATTTTTCTTTTTCATCCTTTGTCAACCCCCATACCTTCCTCCTCCAGGCTTTCCCCTTGGTCTCATCATCCCGCTGGATGGTGAAGAGAGGAGAACTGACGGCCTTTGTGGAGGAAAACAACATTTTCCTGAAAAGGACATCAAGGCAGCAGGTCTACTTCTTCCTCTTCAATGACGTCCTGATTGTCACCAGAAAGAAAAGGTGGGCTTTTATCACAGGTATTCAGTCTCATACATTCATTCACCACCTGGCATATCCCATGTCACAACCTGCATGCAGCCTTTGTCACTGTGTGTGTTGTTGTGTGAAGATGAGTGTGATTTTGGCATGCAGCCTTTGCTCAAAAACTAATGTTCCAACATGTAGAAGGTGAAAGTGTCACCGTAAACATGTGGTTTTCTCTCTTTCTCTCTCTCTCTCTCTCTCTCTTTGTGTGTGTGTATGTGTGTGTCTGTGTGATCCACGAATAGCTAAGACCCCAAGTTCAGGGTGATGGGAGAAGAAGCTGTTGAGATGGAAAATAGCAGTGGCAATAAGCTGAATGATTTTTTATTAAGTTATGGTGTTTCATTTATGAAAAGGATAAAGTCTGGGGATTTTGGAAAGATGAGATTTGCTGTGCAGTCTGATTAATCCTTCACACATTCCTGGGGGTGTGTATTATGTTGAACACTCCTGGCACTCCTAGGATTCATCTTTTCTTCAGAAGTTCTTCAGAAGTTCTCTAATGATTCCGCCCTTGTGGGCTTACTTAATGATGAAACTGGCTTATAGACGTGAGGTTGACTCATTTGTCAGTTGGTGTGACAAGAACTTTTTGACATTGAATATTGGAAAGACTAAAGAGCTAATTATTGATTTTAGGAAAAAGGAGCACACTTTTCCAATGGTGATCATGGACCAACAAATTGAAATAGTTCAATCTTATAAATATTTTGGTGTACACTTAGACAATAAATTGAACTGGAAAAACAATACTTATGTCCTCCTTCAGAAGGCTCAGTCATGATTGTTCTTTCTAAGGAAACTTAGGTTTTTCAGTGTCTGTAACAAACTCCTTCATGTTTTTTATCAAGGAATTTTAGCTAGTCTTCTTTTTTATGCTGTGCTTTCCTGGGGTAGTACCATTACCTTAGAAGATAGAAATAAGATCAATAAGTTGATCAAAAAAGCTGGTTCTGTCATCGGTATGCCTCCTGATTCACTGGAAGTAATACTGCAGAAGCGAACTAAAGCTAAGTTGCACACAGTCTTAAAGCATAAAGATCATCCATTGTACTGTGTTTTTAACAGTCTTAGTCTTTTTAGTGAAGACTGGTGATGCCTCAATGTTCGACTGGACGACTAAGGAAGTCTTTTGTTCCAGCAGCTGTGAAATTTTTTAATGATCACTTTTAGTTTTTTTTTAGCCTCTTAATCATGTTTTAATGGCCTTGTTGTTCTATTGTTTTGTTGTTGTTATGGTTATGATGTTTCTTGTTTTTATTTTTTTTTGTCTGTTGTTTTACATGCTGATGCCCTTGGTAGCAAATGAATTTTCCCCTGTGGAATTAATAAAGTTAATTGATTGATTGATTGATTGAACAGGTGCACTGAGTTGAACCTGCTGGAGTTTGGCACAGTAGGTTTGAGCCTGCACCGTTTTTCTGTACTCTGCAGAGATTTCAGCTTGTCGTGCCCGCGAATCATTCAGAGTTTGTGCTCATGGTCAGCGCTGTCAGTCTGTTTTTCTCTCCATTTCCTCTACTTCACCAAGAAGAAACCCATAAAGAGGACTTCTTTGAAATGATGTGGTTTTCATTTGCGTGTGTTGTGTTGGTGTACGCGCACAACCAGGTCCATTTTTGTCATAAAAATCTTGTTGCCTCCATTTCGCTCTGTGTCTGGAACTGATTGTTCCGCCACTAGCAACTCAGAATTGTTACGAATCATATAAAAAAAAAAAAAAAAAAAANAAAAAAAAAAAAAAAAAAAGAAAAGAAAAAAGAAAAAAAATTCCATGTGATATTTTTCTGGGAATCTGATCCTGGATGGCAGACTCCAGCCGTGTGTGGTGTCAGGCCTGTGTTTGGACGAGGGATTTGGGAAAAGGAGTACTCCGGAGTTGGATAGTTTATTGGTGTGTGTGTGTGTGTGTGTGTGTGCGTGTGAATGAAAGAAGCTGTTATAATATTGGTTTGTACTGCAGCAGAATGGGAGTCCTGCTGTGGCACGCTACTCTACTGCACTCCATCTGCAGGAATCAAAACAAAAGCACATGAGGGGAGCAGGACTCCGGCCAGGCATTGCCAGGTCACAGACCTTCTAGAAATAATGGCATAATAGCTCTTTCCCGTGTTGGAGCTGGGGGATAGTTTGCAAACAGCACCTAACATTGATGCAAAAGCAATAAAGTTGTTTACTTAAGTTCTTTCAAATACTTTTGGTCGAATTTTTTATTTTTTATTTTTATGGTTTAAACTTCTAGAATTACCATCATATAGCCAGACAGTGGGAGAAAAGGTCAAAGCTGCAGCATTCACACAGTAAAAACAAAAAGTTATGTGACCTTAGAATAAGTATGTTCTAATATTCAGAGATACCACATGTGTGTGTGTGTGTGTTATCGTGTGTTACTTGGCTCTGGCTGCTGTTAGCTTGGTGTTGACTGTATATTCAGTTACTGTCACATGGCGGGAAACTCTGAGCTGCTGGACTAGGAACACTTACATAACACAGAGTCCACAGCAGCTGGATCCTCTCTCATCTCCACTCCCCCTGCTTTTCCTGTGTGATGCTGCCATTGTCTAAACATTGCTATTGTGGAGTTTGAGGTTTCCATCTCTCTTTTCTCTGGTAGTCACACCCTCTTTTTTTATTTTTCCTTTTGAGTACATTATCTAAACACTTTCTGTTCTGGGTTTTTCCTTTTTGTTTGGTTAGTCTCAGCACTCTTCCTTTGCACAAGGACTTGTGCTTTAACAGAGCATGAGAATGTAAATGTGCATTTGTGCGTATGTGTTTAGCTGGAATTCTGTGGTGACATCATCTGTGTGAAGACGGTGTTGTAGAACTGGTTGTACAGTAGCAGATGGAAACTGAGTGTACATTTGTGATGACATGGTTATTCCTGCACTTTATTGTGTTTCTGCGTAAGTAATTGGTGAGAAGACCAAATAGTGCAAATTTATTTTATTTATCTTACTTTATTTTTAATTTTAAGTTTTAATTTATTTTTTTTTTATTGCGTGTACACATTTCCTATTATGACTTCCTTTTTTAAAATTAATTAAATTTTTATTTATGTCTGGGCAATATTTATTTATTTATTTTTATTACACATCATCATGTAAACACCCAAAGTACGGTCTAATAGTTTATGTGGAGATCCATATCGTCACTCTGTACATTTATATGCACACTAAACTCTGATTATTTGTTTGTATTCCAGTTAACAATGGAAGTTTAAACGTGCGTGTAAACATACTGTGAGATACTCTGCATCTGGTTAACACAGGAAGGAAGCCAGAGCCCAAAATATCCATGTCTTTCAGTGAACTGTTGTTTTTAAATACTAGTGGAAGAAGACATTTATTATTTATTTGGAGTCATTTTTGGTGTTTTGTTCATAGCTGGAAGAACTGTAAAGGATTTGAAGAGATAACACGGGTGACTGAGAGAAACTCTGAGTTTCACATGTAGTTACTTGGTAGTGTACAGAAGCTGGTAGAGCTGCGATGACGTGTGGCAGATGCCTGCGTTATCTCAAACAGCTGCAGGATTTTCATTCCAGGGAAGTTTGAGTTTCTGTGCAAGTAGCTGTGAGAAGGTCAAACAGTAAATCTCTTTCTTCCACTGATTCTTTCTAGTTTTAATACCTCATTACCTCATTTTTCCATAAGACATCTCAACTATTGCTGAAATATTTCCCACCTGAGCTTTTCTATTTAGCGATAATCCGACACCCCCAAACCAAGCATGAAACACACCACAAACATGTAGAAACCCCACCCATCCTATTCCACACTGTAATGTAAATGGCATTCCAGGCGTTTTACCTGTAGGGCCCTCAGGAGCTGCATGTTATGGCTTTATGCAGACGACCCCAAAATTCAGCTGATACTCAGGCCAACGTGGTGCTGAACTCAAATAAACTTCAACCCAGTGAGCATACTTGCATAAAGAGATAATGATGATGATGATGATGATGATGATGATGATGATGATGGCGCTATAGTGACCATCTAAAGTCATAATCTTTGAAAATTCATTAAAAATAACTGCAGAATTGTAGCATTAACTATGGAAATGACAAAATTGATGACCTGGAATTTTTCAAAAACTGTAGAAATAATTAAAACTTTTGACCCTTCTATAGTATGTTCAAGTTTCAATTCAGTATTTTGTTTGAACATTGATCATAATTTGAGCTAAAGTCCTTCCATCCAAGGTGTTATTTACCTCACTTATGTGAAATTAATTTGGCAGACAGGATGTGTAGTAGATGATTTGTGGTAAACAATTTCAAGACAAATTAAAAAGAAATATTTTCTACACTACAAGCGTAACTGTGAATTCTTCTTATTTATCTCTCCAATCCTGATTTGGCGATAAATTATTCTTTTTTTTTTTTTTTTTTTTTTAGTTCCTTTCTGAATCTTTTGACCAAAAAAATAACCCTTTCTTTGAATGGTTCCATCTAAATTGTTGGGAAAAATTTTTCACGTTAGCGCTATAAAAACCAACTTAATTACTTAAATACTTTAAATATTTAGGAAAGCATGTCATAATACTTTTGGGTTTAACTTTCTAAGAATGAATTCTGAACATTTTTTTCCTCCTTGGCTAAATTGTGTGATTGGAGCGTGGTTTCAGTGTTGTTTCTCACATTACTAAATGTGAACAAATCTGCCATTTTATTCTTGCTTCTCTTTTTTTGCTCTCTTCCAGTCTGCTCTTCTTTTCCTGTCCTCCCCTTTGACTTTTATCTGATCTATCTCTCTCTTTACTTTCTTCCTCTTCCTCTAAGACATGTAATTGGTTGTGGGCACTGGGCTTGAACTTTGATTGAATGGTGGAAAATAGGGGCTGATGGGTAACAGTTGAACCTTGTTGAGAACCTCCCAACCGTGTCAGTAGTCTTCAGCCAGTCATGACCCGAGTCCCGTGTGTGTGAGTGTGTATGTGTGTAAAAGAGAGACAAGGACAGATACACTGTTCACTCCTGTTTGTTTTATTGCTAGCTTTGTTCCTGCAGCATACATGTGTGCTGTAATCCACATGAAGCCACTTCCATTTCAGCAGCTTCTCGGCTTGGCTGCTGTTTCAGGCTCAGGCTGATGAAACACAGGTTTGCTGGACTTAAGCACTTGTGAGTTGATGCTGTAGGAAAACACACACACGTACCTGCTTCAGTGCAGCATTAAGAGTCCTGTGGGAGAGTTTCAGAGACACAATCAGCTCCAGATGTTTCTAGCTAACTTTGTGTACTGGGTTCATGAGCAGGTAGCAGTACTCATGGGAAATGTAGACGTGTACTCAGACTCCTGTAGGCACTAAATGAGTGTAGGAATCCACAGGTGGTACTTAAAGTATGTGCACACTGAATAGTACCCTAAAACGTGGCTGTGTATTCATAAATTCAGGTGATATTTATTACCCTCATAGTCTTTTGAGTGTTTTAGGGGTTGTATTACTGAGAAAAGAGAGTAGAACTCTCTTGAGAAAAATAAAAGCTTAAATTTCAGCAAGGCCCAACACAGTTGAGCCATAATTAATGCATAAGTTCAGCCACAGCAAAGAAGCACTGATATGTTTTTGAAACTTTTATTAAAGCCCCAGTCTGCATGTTTTCTGTGGCAGCAATGTTCACACAGGGATACAATAGAAATACACACCACACAGATTCTGACATGGTGGCCACCAGTCATGGACTGAGGCTTTAATTAGACACAGGATCAATTTTAAAACAGAATAGCATAAATAAGTTAGTCCACTACTTCAAGATGAGGAACAAGAACATGAGGAAGTCATATAGAGCCAAAATGTCTGGTAGAAAAGGAAAAAAGAAGCATTTCAATCTGACTAAAACCAGCAGAATAACTATAACATTTACTTAGTTATATTATGAGCTACTGGTTTACTTTTTACCTTTTTTGGAAGAGTTTATACTTCTACTCCACCACATTTCAGAGGAAAATATTATACTTTTTACCCCACTGCTTGTCTGACAGCTGTAGTTTCAAGTAACTGTGCAGATTCAAATTTAATACTTAACCTAAGACAAAAGCCTTCTTGTCTCTTTCTTCTGTCCCGTCTTCTTTCAAAGTTTATTTCCTAAACTCTTTCCTCATTTTCCCTACTTTCCCTACTTTTTCTTCTTCAACTGACCCAAAAACAGGAAGATCCTCAAAACTGGACACACACACAACAGCAGAACTGGATACTGAAACACATTTTACTGCTAATACTGTTTTACTTTGACGTTAGTGAACTGTTACACCATCTTGAATCTTTCTTTGTGTCTCTCTCAGTGAGGACAGTTACACGGTGATAGACTACGCCCTGAGGGACCAGATCTGGGTGGGATCCTGCCAGCCAGAGGACCTCAACCTGTCACCTGTCAGGGCCACCACCAGCATGCTGATCTCACGGCAAGCCGGCGCCAACCACCTTTTCTGTCTGAATTTCCGTAGCAACCACTCTGGCGAAAAGGTTCCCATGATCCTCGGGACGGAGTTATTGTGAGTGTTTATGTAACCTTTGTCCCATTTAACTGTGATTTTAGTTTCACACACAGATGAATCATCGTGAATTTATCTCATTCTGCACTACTTTCTCTTTCTGTCTTTATCCTCTTAAATTGCACCCGCACCTCTTGGTAACAAGGATGTTCATAGGTTTTGATTTCCAGTCATGGATGTTCTTTCCATGTAAGTAAAGACAGTAGATTCTCTTTGTTTTCTTTCTAATGCTGAATATCATCTCAGCAGGAAATAGCTCCTGCCCTCTTCTTCTTTGTGCTTTATCTTCCCTCTATGTTCTCTAATATGCTTTTAACTTGAAGTAAGAGAATCCTCTCACCCCTCTCCCCCCCAGCTCTTATTTCTTAGGTATTTTAGGAGGAAGGCTCTTTCTGGGTAATTATAGGTCACAAGGATATTGTATTACATCTGTTCTTAAGACATGACTCTGAGCCTAAGATTTGGTTTATTGTTGTTTGTGATGATTGAATTTAAGCTTATTAATTTGTTTTGCTGTTGCACTCATTTAGTACATTAAAATGTGCATAAGTTGTCTGGTTATGATTGTATTTTTTTTTTAGAGTTTATTGTTTATGTGATTGCACATCATATGTTGGTTTTAGAGATTCGGATAAGCCCTTATCCCATTTTGAGTTACTGCAAAAGATCCAGGATGCTGTAGCATGGAAATACCTCATCCAGGTTTTTGATCAGGCTTTGTTATTTGTATGATGTAATGATGATCGACAAAAGGGACAATCTGATGCTGGTTCTTTGTTGATAAATTAACAGAGAAGCCAAATCCTGCAGATATTTAAATGAAGCAGTGTTCAGGAACACATAAACCAAAGTGGGTTAATTCTCAACTGGGGTAACTTTTAATGATCAAGACCAGGATGTAAATAGTCTCAGGTACGATGGTGAGTATCAGAGCAGCTATCTGCTTACATCATGTAGTCTTGTTGTCGTATGTTGTCTGTCTCTAGCAGATAATTGTTTTGTTGACCAGACATCTTTCAAACCCAGTAATCTCTCAGAGGAAAGCTCCTCCTCTCTGTTTAAAGTCCGCTGAGTGTCGCTGAAATTTGTAGCATGTGCAGTGTAAATGATTACTCACATATCTGACCTAGAAATATAGTTGGCTTGTTTCAGCCTTGGGACTTTGGCTCTGTTTGTAAAGTTTAAACCAAACGCATAATTCCATCTCTGTTTGTTCAGAAAGTGGCCTGAAAAGTGTGGTGGTCCCGATGTATTATATAACTCATACAAGCAAAGACATCTGTCATATATTGGTCTTCATGCAGGGTTTATTTGTTCTATTTTGTTTTTGTAAATGCAAGCACACACACACACACAACACACACTGAGCTTTCACTGTAATTATTTGCTGTGGTTCCAGGCTTTGTTAAGGAGTGTTTTCATATGCGCAGTCCTGTTATTCTTCATTCCTGAATAGAACCTCCCCTTCTGTTCTCAAATACAACAGGTTATAGCTCTGTTCCACTGTACAAAACTCTGCTGTTCAACATATTTTAACTCTTTTCTAGCTTGAAACAGCCAAAACACAAAATATTTTGTTATTATTCTGCCTGCCACTGGAGGAGGAAGAATTTTATTTACAACAGTTCCGATTTCACTTCTTTCAGCACAGATTTTTGCATCATAATTACAATTTATCAAGTTATTCATTTGGTCCAGTTTGAATCATTTTGATGCTTCCAAAAGGTCTAACAGGTTTATGATATAAATTATAAAAAGTATAAAAATATTATGTTATGTGGTAATAGTGCAAGTTTAGGAAGCTGAACAGAAACACATCAAAGCAGGCAGACAGTAGTCATTACTAAAAAAAAAAAAAAAGCCTAATGTCATATTAAATGATTTGAATTAGTCTCAACTTTTCAACTTTATGCAGTTTGTCTTCCAAGTTAAAGTCTTGCAAAACCTTGGCATTTGATATGTAAAATAGTCTTTAGAGCTGTAACTAATAATTTTAGTTGAATCAATTAGTGTGTAAGAGTTAAGGAAATAGCAACAGATGCTATCTCACAAAAACCCAAATGTGACATTTTGAAGTTGCTTGTTTTATCTGATCAAATTTTATAATATGACATAGAGAAGACCAATGAATCCTCAGATTTGAGAAGGTGGAACCAGTGAATATTTGGTATCTTCACTTGACAAATCACTTCAGAACAACGAGTCGTATTGTTTGAATGGTGAGTTGGACTACTAATAATATCTGGCAAATCTGTTGTTGAGTGAAATACCTAACAAAGAAACTGAAGTAATAGCGTTAAGCGTGACTTCTCTGGGCAAATAAAGGAAGCAGCTGGACTCAAATATGTTACCCGCTGAGCCTTTACATGCTACACGAGGGGGCCTCCTCCAAGTGCCCCCGCTGCCCAGTNTACCCGCTGAGCCTTTACATGCTACACGAGGGGGCCTCCTCCAAGTGCCCCCGCTGCCCAGTGTCTGTTGTTCTGGAAAGCCCCTAGACTCCCCACTTTGATATCTTTGGGGCTCTCGGATGAGCTGTAATGATGTATGTATGTGTGTGTGTGTTTAGCTACACACTCCACTCACCGTAGCACTGAATGAACTGAGCAGAGAAGACCCTGGCAACTGTCCATTATTAGTCGTTGCTAGGCATTGTCCAGGCAGTTGCCTAGCAGTAGCCCATTGTTGAGTGGACTAGTTCCCATGATTACACCCCCCAACCCACCCACACACAAACACACACACACACACCCTGGTCACGGACCTTCCTCAGAACCCCGTGTCTCATCTTTTAGACAGCAGCTACTGTCGGCTTTTTCTCTGTGATGAGTGCAAATAACTTCCTCTTCCTTCATCCATTCATCCTAAATTAATGATCTAACCCAACATGACACATGGAAGTGGTGTTACAGGTCCTCTGTCAGAGGTGCTGAACTAAAGCCCTCAAGGAAAGCATGCATAAAAGCGCTCAGAAACTGCTGTGTGGGTCGGGGAATAAACTTAAGACATCAGTTTACTATGAACCAACCAACCACTATTGAGTTTGATGCTTTCTGTTTTGTCACTTTCAGTGTCTTTTATGTAATTAAAGATATCCTGTGGAGCTTTTGCTGTAAACAAACATTGTTTTATGTATCCCTAAGGTCTAACAAACACACTGAATACATTTCCTACATCATAAAACATTGGCAAGGCATTTTTGTGGATGCTTTCAAACCTTCATTGTTTACTTGCGGTCTTCTTCCTCTTTTTGCCACATTACAATATTTTATGGTGCACTACTGTCAAAATGCATTAACACCCCCCCCTGCAGGGCAGTAATATCACATCACCCCTTGCTTATGCCGTGCACGTATTCTCATGCATATGCAAGCAGAACACAGCATACATCTGCACAGGGTACCCTTTACATTATCACTTAAATTCTTTTTTTTTTTTTTTTTTTNTTTTTTTTTTTTTTTTTATTTACAATTTCATAAAACATTTACATTTAAAAATGTATTTCACACTCTGATATGTCATATTTCAACATGAACAATGAGTTTACAAAACACTGGGTAGGATTACTGATCAAACCAATTAGATGATTGATTCTCATATTTCGAAAGGCAGAAACTACAAAAACCGAGGGTCTTGTGTGTGATTTCTTTATTAGTGGGTGTTCAAGTAGGTTGATAGTGGTGTTTGAAAAGTGAAAAGAAGCTGCCATGCTGTAGGGCTCTGCGATGTAATATTTTCACAATACATTTTTTTACTTAGTAAAATAATATACAAATGAACGTAATTGCCTAAAAGAAATAATAAATAATAATAAAGAAAGAAAAAAAAAGCAACTGTTTTAATTAACATTTTTACTATAGCTACATGAGTCCTAAGCATATTGTTGATTTTTGGTGGACTTTTTGTAGGATGGAATTTTATGAGGATGGAATTTCTCAGAGTATGTGTAGGACTAGGACCTTCATGTGGAACAGACACAGATACAATCCAGTTGTACTTCCTGTAAGTTCCTACAGGGGGCAGGTAAGTCACTTTCTACTATCACAATATCCTACACATAGATGTTTATCGATTAATGATTACATCAAAAATGATTATGTCCTGCTATATTCTGTACATGCACTATACCATTGAATTTAATGGAACATACCTGCAATCATGCATGTTTGAGCCTAATATATACAATGCACATATACATTACTTTACTGACAACCATTTCCCAAAATATACTACTTTAGCAGTAAATTTTACAGTTTTTTTCCTATCTTCCAGACTGCCATTGGTTTCAGTTGATTCCAGGATGCTATTAAAATCAACTTCTAGAGGCTTGAAAGATGCTTAATACATCCCAGCGAACATTATGTCTATTAGGTTTTTTTTGTTGACGTAACTTTGTTTAACTGATCCACCATGGAAGACGATGTATTTCTCCGCCAGAAAATATAGTCCAAGGAGAAGATGGATTTTACTGAGAAACTAAAAACTGTGCCTTCTACAATCGTGCATAAGTGTTAGAAGATGAAACGCTGAGTTTTAAGATGGGTGTATCACCTAAATATTTGATTTTGAAAGGTTAGGGAATTTGAAAAAATAACAGGAAAACTAAAAATACGATTTTGTGTTTTGGAAATTGGTTGTCAATATAACATATACGTGGGTTGTATATATTGGGCTCAAATGTGCACGATCGCCAGTATGGTCCTTTAAGTGCTGCTACAGTGAGGTTCTAGTGTGAAATTCCACACATTCTGACTAAAGGCGGGACTCTGCTTTTTCTGGAAATGAAACTGTATAAATGGACTTTTTCTCATGTGGGTCAGCAAAGATGTTTCTGCCTTGAGGTCCATTTATTCCTCAACCTTCTGACCCTTTAATCTGATGGTTTACCTGTGACAATGTGTGCGGTTTTGGCTATATGTAGCTACAGCAGCAGGCTGCTCATTTGGCATTGACCACAGCTTTGACATAATAAGTCAGGAATTCAGACAGACAGCTGGATTGGAGATGGTACAAGGATGCCTGTGTGCTGGCTCTCAGACTGTCTCTTTGGCATTGTTTTTGAGTCTTCCCTTTCTGAGTCTGTGGTCGTATGTGCCTTCCCCATGACCCTGATGTCGTGTCCTGTCTGGCGAGTCAGTGAACAGCGCTTCTCTATTAGGAAAACAGAGCAGCTACAGAAGTCTGAAGCAAAACATCTCTGCTGGCCAGATATGCAGTTATAATACAAAGCAGCACTAGTTACGTAACAGCTCCAGTCGGCGGAGGGAATCTGCTCTTCTGCAGGCTTTGACATTTTCGTTGATTTTCATAGTAAATCTGTTTTCCTTTGTAAGATAAGGAGAAACTGGCGGATGGAATCATTCCTTCTGCCTGGGAGTTTTCCTGGCTGGTCTGCTCAGGACAACGAGACTAGTTATTTTGTCTCTGCAGTAGGAATTGTACTGGAATACCAATCTATGGTTACATAGAAACAAGGGAGGGGTTTGGTTGAGGGTAAATAAATTGATAGGAATGAACAGAATGGGTTTGGAGGAGAAGTAGAGATTAAACTGAAATAAGATGAAAAACAGGAGTCTGATCATGATTTTCAGTTGGCAATGGAAGGAAGGACAGACAGATGGAAGCTGTCATCACTCTTATCTGGTTGTGTGAAAGAACTTTTGCAGGTCTCTCCTCTCACAGATGAATCAGGAATCTTTGACAATAGAGTTATGATGCTTGACATTCACTTGCTCTTTGGGGTGAATGGTTGAAGGCAGAAAGAGCTTTACTACCATGATCAGCCTGATCCTGCACAGGCCTCTGCTCATAGAGAGGAAGAGGGCAAGCACCTGCTGTTTGCAGTTGGAGGGCTTTTTTTTTTTTTTTTTNTTTTTTTTTTTTTTTTTTTAAACCTGAGCCCCTTTAGGTATGTGCCTCACATTCCACAGATTATCATTAAGTGGCTCTCAAACATGTGCCTGGGTGTGTTCCAGAAGTGGTGTGCTCAGGAAAATGACTCATAGTTTTGATGCAGCATTTCAGCTGTTCATGTGTGAGAAGGTGAACTGTCATGATGGTGTGTTCTGCATGTGAATTTGTATGTCAGCATGTGTGTTCAGCTGTCAAGCAGAACGACTGCCAACTGCTTTTCCCACAAGAGTAGATCAGATGTTCAAACTCTGACATTCAGCCTTTTCTGTCCTATACTTTTGAGATTGATAAAAGAATCATATTTCTCCTATACCTCATGTACTATATATTCACTTAAATCTCATTTGCCTTGTGTGCTTTAGTACAGTCATACATGATCTCAAAAACATCTAGTTGATCAGTTACCGCACTGTGTTTATGGACTCTGAAGGGGGAAAAAACTGGAAGAGATGCATGATTAGCCACAGTCGTAGTTGCATCTACAAAGCCATTAATGATTTGCACTCTTTAAATTTTGTTGCAGATCTGGATCCAAGAATTTTTTTAAATAATTTGTTGATATTGCAAAATGAGGCTTTGATATATATATATATATATACATATATTTATTTCTGTCACAGTTTCATCAAAAGTAATATATAGATCTTAATAACAAAGTCAGGCATATTATCCCATGATAAACTATAAATAGGTGCCATTTCTTCCAGATAAGTATGTGAATCTGGCAGACTAAAGTGTATGCCTGCACAGGAAGTACATTAGTCAAAATATCCAATAGAACAGAAACAACCACCACTAATATGTAGCTAAGATTATGCTGATTTAGTTACATGCAAACAGTTTTGGCATATCTTTAGTAATTTATTAGCTGTTGTGGGTAGATTAATATATATATATATATATATATATATATATAGTTTCTTTTTTTTTCTCTTTAGGTCAGTATATTATCAGAGGAAGATGAATTCTATCTAGACTTGTTCGGCTTTGGTGGAAGTATGTGCTCTGGTTATGGCAGGTGATCTTTATATTGGCATTCAAGTCTATAAATGTATTATTATGCTCCAAAGGTTATATTGNCAGGTGATCTTTATATTGGCATTCAAGTCTATAAATGTATTATTATGCTCCAAAGGTTATATTGTACAAGTACATCATGTCACATTGTGGGAACACACTAACAACTTCTTCCCCAAAGCCTTGGTATTGTTTTATAGGAATAAGGTTCTTTTAATTGTTTGGGGATATTGGTGAATCAGACTTTACAGCTCATTTGCCCTAAACAAGTATGTGCCCAGCAGACCACAAAGATGAGGTTTGACTCATGGGATGTGCCTGTTTGAGGTCCAGTTTACAGTAGGCTTTGTGAAAAGGCTCCACACAAATACCGCTGTGAATATCTGTGGATGTTCTACCCATCTGCATGGTGCTGAGTCACTGAGGTTGTATGAATCCTTTCCTGATCCCCATCTCTCCCGCACATTTTCTTTCTAAATCCCAGTCTCTCTTTTCCCTTCAGTTGTAGCTGAGAACAGGTGAAATGAGAGGTAGGGTTTCATGGAATCCGACCCATGTGTCTCCACCCACGCTCTCTCCCATGAAACACACACAAGAGGGAAAGAAAAAGCTCTGTCCTCCCTGAGAATTGACCTTTATCCTTGTACTCTTCAGTTCTCTGAGAGAAAACATGCTTCTGTTCTCTCACTGACAGAACTAAATTACCTTTTTCCTCATTAGATCATCAACCATTGCCTGTTTGTCTGCAGGGAAGTCTGTAATGTTTGTTGTTGTTTGGCCAAATTTAATTCTGCTCATCATTTGTGCCCATGTATTCTCAAAAACAGCATGACATGGAATTTGCCATGCCTGTAAAACAAAAATTAACAGAATGAAGCTCTGTTCAGCCAAAGTCATTAAGAAGTGGGAGCTGTCAAATTTTTAAAACTGTCAATGGTTGACAACTGCAATAGTGAAAGAATATTAAATAGTTGTAATGTTGATTCTGTGTTTTCAGGAATGAGCGTGCTCGATGGATTAGTGCTCTGGGTCAGAACATCAACAACAAGAAGAGTCTGGATAGAGCCAGTAAGTTACACGCACACGCGCACACACACACACACACACACACACACACACACACACAAACTCCTCCCTGGCATTGTCTCTTTTAAGCCTACTGCACCACCTTGTGGTAGTTTGATGAAACTGTTATCTCAAATTTATTAAAGAACTCACATATGCATATATATTCAGATAAGGCCCATAAAATGTGTCTGAAGTGATTTATGGAAATGTGTGTGCTTTTCTAGATGTTATGCAGGTGGAGGTGACCAGAACTTACACAGCCAAGCAGCCAGATGAGTTGTCCCTGCAGGTGGCTGATGTGGTGCTGGTCTCCCAGACTGTAGAAGATGGTATGTTTCCCACTATCAGTGCCCTCCTGCCCTGTATTATTCCTCCTGTTTTGCAGCTTTTACTTTACCTTTTTTCCATCCCTTCTGTATTCTGTTTATTTTCCAGCTTCCTTTGCTCATGTCTTTTTATCATAATCACACACTTTGTTTTTCACTTTGTTACTCTGTTTTTCAGTGCTGTCTCACATTTGGCTATGAAAGTGTTGACTGACCTTATACCTTTTTGAAGATGTGGTTTTACAGACACACACACACTAATGCACAGAGGCCAAATGTCATTTCTTTTTTATTTGTCCATGGCAACTCACTTTCATGTGCTAAAGCTATGAAAAGAACAGACAGCATTGAGCATCAAAAGCAGAGACTACTGCAGTATTAGACACTTGCTTCAGCATTATACATGTGTATTAATACAATCTCTCCTCTTAGGCTGGTATGAAGGCGAGCGACTGCGTGATGGGGAGAGAGGATGGTTCCTCGCTGAATGTGCGGAACCAATTACATGCCAGGCCACCATTGAGCGCAACATGCAGAGGATGGACCGCCTGCAGGGGCTAGAGACCAATGTGTGAGCACAATTTTCTGGCTGCTGGCCAGAGATGTTTCTCAGCTCTTTCATGACCCTTCAACACACCAGAGACCTGCCTTTTAAACCGTGAACCCAGACAAATCCGTTCTGTAATAGCATCAGCGGCCTGCCTTCAGGGATCATGTTAACAATACAGGAGGTGGCCAGGCTCGTGTGCCTGTTAGGACTCCTCTTTTCAGTGGATATGGCAGAACTGTAGCTGAAATTTGGACTTTTGCTTTTTGTCCAGTGGATGTCAGGGGTGCCGAGTGCATGTCACGTCAATGATCTGGTCCATGTGGGAGGGATGGGTCGATAGTGGGATCTGTAAGAATCACCAGTCCTGATTGGTTAGAAAACTTCACACCTACTGCCAATGCCACTTTCCAAAACAGCTATAGGTGTGAAATTTGTACATTTTATTTTTCAGCCATATTTTTTTGTGTATCTGATGGGCAGTGTGATTATGAAATTACAGTGCCACTATAGTACACCAAATAACAGCTGTGATGTCTGCTGTGTTAATGAAGCTCAGGCCAAGTGATTGGGATCCTTTCCAGTAACAATACATATGAAGATGCTGAATGTGATAATGAGAAGATGGTAGAACTGGCAATGTTTTAAAAGTGTTTGTTAATGTCGAAATTATGAAGAATTTTTCAACAGCATTAGAAGAATTTATTTGGCAGGTGAAGCTCCTATTGGAATATTTCAAACAAACTGCAGTGTCATGTAAAAATGAAGAAATGAATGCCACTCTTCTGAGGCTCAAGGCACTTTGTATAAATAGAATAAGTCGTTATTAATTGGATAATCTCAAGGACTACAGTTATCTGGGTATTTTATCAGTCATGTCGAAATGTTGTGCATGTGGCAGGAAGGCTGAGTATCTGTTTTGTTCTTTGGCATTTGTCAGAGCTTAATGTCACCTTCATGAATCAGACTCCATATTTGTGTCATAAATGCCCTTATTCTCTCTATTCATTCAATGATTTGGACAGCTGAAATATAACACACATTTGAAACCAGTCAGGGCTATATATAAATATCGCCTCTGGATTTATAACTGTAATGTTAGAGGCAAGATGAAATTAATTTGTATGTTGATGGTGAGAGCGGAACAGACGAGCAGCCCTGGTTTTAATGTGATTGTCCAGTGTGAGTCATCTTTTAGTGTTGCCATGTCCGGCTAAAGGAAATGAATGACTCAGCGATAACAGCATCTATCAAATCCAAAACTCTGGCTCTGACCCAAACCAATGAGACAAAACCAGCTACACAGAGCTACTTATAATGAGTAGCAAGCACAGACCCTTCATGAAGAACCTGCCTGTTCAGAATCTCCAGCTCCATTTGCACTCAGGGAAAATTTTTATTTTTAACGAGTCAATCATGTCCTCTACTTGCACCTATTGTAAATCACCTGTATATATATGTAAAACAATCTGTAACATGAATGTTATCCTAAATACAGATTTATATTGCAGAAACCTGTTTATTTGACCTTAGATATTTTTATCAACTGCTTTGCTTTAATAAAATGTTTAATTGCTTATGGACTGTGTTGTATTTTGAATGATTGATATGACATTACATTTTCTTGAGAATAAATGCCAGACAGACAAAAAATTACTGTAGTTTAATAGTTTAATCAGATGTATCCATAAATCCTTTGGCCTATCTCCTGTTAATATGTAGCTGAGTACTGATGGGCATATGAGCCAGCAATCTAATATTGCAATCTAATATCTAATATTCTTCTGATTTTTGCAATGGGATCATCATAGAGTTTTGATCCTAGTAAGACAAGTGATACTAAGCATGACATTGAGGCAAGCTTCTTCTTTTTTCTTCTTTTTTTGTGCAAACTGTATACATTGTTCAGTTCTATGCAAAACAAGATGTCCAAACTAACCACTACACAAAACAGCTATTGAGTTTATTAGAACATAGATTGGTCCTTCCAGAAAAAGACCAAATTGGCAAAACCGTAATAAGAGAAGTGCATAATTTTTTTGGTCCTATTACATCCTGTGATTGGCCTTCAGGTGAAGCAGCAGGTTATGGCCAATAAAATTTGAACAAAGCACCACTAAAGAGAGCCAGTCGGTTATGATACATATTCCTGCAAGGATGCAGCCGTTTCATGAGCTCCTCTTCATTTCACAGAGCTATTCATCTCCAAAAAAACTCAGTTCGTCTCGGCTAACTATCATCATCGTCATCATCATCATTGTCATTGAAGTAAATGTGTTGTCCTCTCGGGGCGGATGCCCATGATCTGCTGTAGCCCTTAGAGTCAGCGCTACCTGTAGGCTTCTCCTGGGTTGTGATGAGGTCAATAATGGCTGTAATGACAGCACAGTCTTTAGACTGACGATTTTGCCAGTCCACAGGAGCAGGTTTACGGATTTTCTCCTCCAGCAGAGAATCCAGCTCTTTCTTCAGACTCTGAAAATGGCAGGAGATGATAGTTTGTTTTGTTTTTTTTTGTGAAGCCAGTCCTCTTCTCTTAGGTGAGCTTTGTCAGTATGAATGCATCTTCGCTTACCTTGACAAGGTGGGCAATGCGTGCCGGGGATCTGAAGACAATCCACTGGTCAACTGCGATGGTGTCCTGGCCCTCATCTTTCTGGATGGTAATGTCTCCTCCAAAGAACAGCAGTGAGAATGGAGACACTTCAGTACAATCATACAGGAAGATCTGAGGACACAGAGAAAAATGTCACTATACACAATGATAAGAAGATTGGATAAAATGGAGTATTGCAAGAAACTCCCGTACAGTCACACATACAACAGGGAGAAGCATCATTATAACACAGTCTGCGGTGTGGGTTGAAAGTGTCCTGTTAGTAAAGAGAGTGAGTTTGAAAATGTGTTTCAGTGCCTCCAGTTTTAGAAATGTCATGTCGCCCCGACTGTGAATCTCACTTCCATGTCACACTCGCACGGGTTCCAGTGCTAACCTGACAGCTGCGTATGTATAACGGTTTGACTATTGCTACTCAAAAAAATAGATGAATATACAACAATAACAAATACAAATGTTGATAATTAGAGACAGAGAAAAGTGGGGGGAGTGGGTGGGAGACAAGGGAAAGAAGCAAGGAGAGAGCAGAGATAACTGCATCTGCTCCATGAATGTGTAATGTGATGGACCGCAGGAAATGCGTCAGGAGACAAACTTTAACGTCATCCCTCATTTTCTTTTACTTTTTTTCCCACAATGTACCTGATCTCCTGCTGTCTTCTCTCCAACTATTATCTGTGTGTGAGACAATCCCACAAACTTTAAACACAAACTCATGGCATCCACACCACATAAATGCTGCAAGGAAACATATAATAGTGGCAATAATGATGCAAAAGACCTTCATAAAGATGAAGGCAGCAAAGAGAGAGACAAAGGTGCAATCAGGACATGAAAGGTGGTTTTTTCCCCCCCTGCAGAATGGTAATATTCACAAAGACAGATAGTCCGTGAAGAACAAAGACTGATGGATAGAGGGGAGACAGAAAAATAAAAAGAACAAAAGAGGGTGGCAGTCAGGGAGCTGCACTGACCATTTTGGCCCCCCACCCACCCCCACCAACTCCTATTTTTATGTCTGTGAGCTTTGAAGAACAAGAGCCTTTGAGAGGGAGTTGAAAGGCGGTGGGTGCTCTAATCAAATATTCATTCAGTTAAAGCTGGCATGGCACCACTGCAAACCTTTAACCACCGCTCCTCCTTTCCACTCAAACACACCTTCAAAAAAAACAACTCAGACCAGCACACACTCAAGCATGAAAACACACAACTTCATACTGCATAAAATGGATCTCGTGCAAGTGTTCCTGTCTAGCACTCACACTGCTGGTTCTCATCTTGAGGTGGTAGATGAGCCAGGTGTAGTTGAACTCAGTCTCTTCGGCATTAACAGATTTGGGGTGGATGCACACCTTTCCATCAGCCTGGGTGTAAACCTTAACCCTGAAAAACAAAAGTGTTGCAGTCATTAATATATGCTATCTTTTTTTCTGTTACTGGTAAGATAATATTGTATACTGAGACACTTTAGGCCTAGTATGAAATGGACAATTTCAGCCAAATTGTCTTTAAATTATCACAACTGCATTGTAGAAATGGCAAATCAACTACGTACCCAATTTCATCCACCATTATGATTCCAACAGCTGCTATGGTGAAGGTCCCAAAACAAATTGTGATGCAGCCAAAAAATCAGCACTAATATCAAAGTAACGCTGTGTTTCAAACTGCAGGGAATAAGCTTCTTGCACTGAACAGTGGTCTGATGTAACAGTAGAGCAGTGGTGTGCGCATGTGAAAACATAAATAACTGGCTAAGCATCTTCAGTGTCGAAAATTATACAAAGAAAATGACCCTAGCAAGTTCACTGTTCGATTGGGTTCAAGGCTGTGTCACTGAGAAAGGCAGAGGAATTTAAAAAAAAAAGTGACAGCCCAAATGTGTGTGTGTGTGTGTGTGTGTGTGTGCGTGTGTGTGTGCATGCGATATTGTCTTTTGTGTGTCTGTCTTTTGCACACAGGTCACAGCCGCTGCCTATGACAGCTGCCTAAGGGCAGTTAAATGATGACTGCACTGATCTCCAGCTGCAAAACATTTCAGTTTTTGACAGATTTCCTAATGTGGCCTCTGCACAGCCTCAAGTAACTGCCACTGCGTTGCAGACATCTTGCCTGAGAAGTCTGATGAGTTATTTAGGTGCGATGGCTGTTTTTCTATGTAGAGATCAATAAGAATTATTTTGCACTTCTCTATCTTGTGATGTGCAGCTTTCTGTTTCTTTCCTCAAGTCCCTCATTCAACAGGCAGACTCACCCCGGCCTCTTCTTGCTGTGAGATGGTCTAATCATGGCCACCTTAGGGTACAGACCCGCTACAATCACCGCCTTGATCAATTTCTCATTTTCTGAAGAGACAAGTGAGAGTTGTGGAGAAACCAAATGAGTATTGCTTTCTCTACATGCACGTCATATCTAGTATCATTCTACGACTTAGCCTGGTTTCAGAGGTGGGAGCAAGAGCAAGTCATTGTTTTGCAAATCACAAGTAAGGTTTAAACCTTGGCATTTGAAAACAAGACAGGCAAGTCCCAAGTCTTAAACTAGTCATAAACAAGTTATTATTTTCATGATTTATTTACACAAAACATGGATTATTTTTATAATGTGAATCTAATACCTTCCAGATAAACTAATTTGACATAATTTGATGAAAATACACAGATATGACAATAAAAACAACATTTCGATAAATGTACAATATTTAATCCTCACTATCTTCTGAGTAAAAAGGCTCAAATCTAAGTGAAGTCACAAGTCAGTGTTGCAAGTCTTCTTTGATTAAGTCCAATCATGTCTCAAGTCAGCAAATTTGTGACTTGAGTCAAACTTGTGTGACTCAAATCCACACCACTGCTTGGTTTTAAGGTGTCCGAGTATAAACATGTTTGTGAAAATTCATCCAAACCACTGTCAAGACAGCTGGATCTCACAGCTCATCTTAGCTACCTGAGTTGACGTTGGATTTGGGGTCTTTGGGGTTCTTGCTGCTGACAAAGCCTGCACGCATCAGGTCTTCAGCAAACTGACCCTTCATGTTGTGCAGCATCTAGAAGAAAGTAATAACAAATGATTTCTCAAAAGGCTACATGTGTTCAGGTGTCTGGTTAGGAGTCAGTACTTTCCTGTATCCCATGACCTACGTTGTGTTTTAGTTTCAAAGCATTTTAATGTCACATCAATTCTTGTAGTTAGGTAAGCTTGGCTCACCTGCAGTGTATTGGCAGACAGGAAGTTGTCCCAGCAGTATTCCCTCTCATACCTGGTGCCATGCTGTTTAGCTTCCTCCCAGCCCTGATCAATCAATGCACAGGCATTTCAGACAGGATTAATTAACACAGCTTACAGATATTTAAGAGGCACTTCAGAAGTGTGAGCTGTTTTACCTGGAAGGCATTGACAATAGTGAGGTGGTCACTCTTGGAATTTCTGGAGAGGGTCTTCCGCCTCATGTCTGCCATCTTCTCTTTACCCTGACAAGGGGACACAAACATTAAAGTCAATTTGCTGAATGATGAATGGATATTTAAAAACGAGTGACAAGGTTGAATGCAGAAACGATGATGTGTGAATGCACGTATGCACATCTTTCATGTGGGTGATCTCTGTGTCATACCAGTGGTATGAAAAAAGGGTCTTTGAAACTGAGTGAAGCAGCAATGGTGAGTACAGGGTCGAGGCAGCCCAGCAGAGCTCCAAATAGGATGAGTTTGCCAATGTGAGGCTCCACAGGGAGACGGGCCAGATGGAAACCCAAAGCTGTCAGATTCTCTGAGCGATCTAGGGCATTCTATCACACAAAAATGACACAAAATTCACAAAAATCAGGTACATACATGAGGCCTTTTAAACTTTTTAGCATGAACTATAGCTAATGTTTTATCCGCAATATGTAGAATTCTCTGTGGCTCTCCTAATTCCCTTTTCAAGGAGGTCAAAACAGCATCATTTGAACTATCTGATGTATTGCTCATCACTTGAGCAAAGATAATGCTCTCTGAAGTGAGACCTTGAAGCTGGGTGATCAGGAGGAAGGATGGCATCTCTATATAAAATGTTAATTTACTGGTTGACGATTAAGTGTTTAAAACACTCACAAAATAAAATAAAATAAAATGATAATCAATTTTAGAAGAGGTGAAATTTTACTCCATTTGCCAATCACGATCAGAAAACTGACATGGTTAAACAGTAAAAAGTAGCTAGGCACCATTATTGATATAAACAAAATGTTGATGAAATCTGTAAAAAAAAAAAAAAAAAAAAGGCCAACAGAGAATGTTTTTGTTTTTTCCCAAAAATATCTAAAGGTTTTCACTGTAGATGGGAAATTTAATCAGCGTTACCATCCTTGATTTTCTGGGGGGGCCTGAAACTCTTACAAGGGTTGTCTTATTTGTACTGGATGTTTGCTTGTTATGATACTTTTAAATGTATGTATGTATTTTATTATGTTTCTCATTTTACTAACCTTAAAAGGACACAAAGTAAAGTGAAGTCATTTCTCTCTTACCAGATCTATGAGGTTCTTGATAGCCAGACCAACAGCCTTTTCAGTGGGAGGGTCCAAGGCTTTCTCCAGGAATCTAGCTATAAACCCCAGCTTCAATATCTAAACACAAAACATCAAACTATTATAAATTCATCTGAAAAAAAAAAAATGTAATTATTTTTTTATTTGAATTGGCACTGTCCTTGTCTAAATGTCATTTCTGCCTTTATAAAATTGTTGGTAACACACATACAGTAGCACTGTGAATTTGGTAAGAGATGCTGTATGTGCATCGACTACAATTAGCAACAGTGCAAGTTTATCTTCTGCCGTTGCTTCTCTCTGCGCTACACTGAGGAATGTGAGAATAATCCATATTCTATTCAGTATCAAAGAATACACCAATAGGGATTTTTAAAATACACTGAACATCTACAACAGCAAAGCTACTACATGTGTGAGTGTTTCTGCATTAGAGAGTTTGCTCAGGGTTAGCATGCTCAGAGTGTTTCTTGTGCTGTAAGGCCAGCCTGATGCATTAGTCCGCCTCTCACCCACTAGCTTCATGATTCACACCACAAACAGAGTCACAAATGAACAAGCAGCATACACACTCAAACACACAACCAAGAGGAAGGCACTCACTGAGGCTCATACCTCCACCAAGGATTTTAAAAGGCAGAGGTGCACATTACTTTGGCAATTTTGATTCTATCACTTACAAAATAATTATAGGCCAAAATATAAATGTGCTTATTACAGCACCAGCATCAGGCCGATCAGTGTGATTTTTTTTTTTTTTTTTTTTNTTTTTTTTTTTTTTTTTTGCCTGAGTAGTAGGTAAGATTTTGAACCTGTCTGTCAAGTTTGGTTGCTGTAGCTTTTATATTTTTTGAGATTCAACGTTTCAGACAAAAATTCAAAATTAGACAATTTACTAGTTGAAAATGGGTGTGGCCCATGTAGATAGATGCATATCAGCCCAAGAAATAGAGGAAAAAACAATTTTGATTTTACAGCGTACTGATCGAAAGCTATTCACAAAATTTTACTTCAAAATTGTAAACTTTAAAATGGCTGTTATAGCACCATCATCAAGTTGACTGATAACTCAGTTAATGCACAAGTCATTACTGCACAAACTTGATTCCAAAAGACTAATTCATTCATGAGATATAGTACATTTTGTAAAAATGAGCCACACCCACTCAACATTGGCAGCCAACTGTAGCAAAACGGTAGACAATATAAAAAACAAAATTTTGTGACGATTGTGCTGAAATTGTAGGAGGAGACATGAAAAAACTGATTTGGAAAAAAATTCAAAATGGCAGAAAATCTATGGTGTGGCCTATATGGTTGGATGTGTCTAGACCCAAGGGATCCAGGAGAAAAAGAATTTTGATTCTATGACTTATAGTTCAAAAGTTACATGTTCAAATTTAAAGGTGGTTATTACAGCACCACCAACAGGTCGATCACTGTAATTTCACCTCCAAAATTTAATGGCTCTTCTCATTAACATGATCTATCTGTCCCCCAAATTTCATCTAAATCTATCCAGAACTTTTCGAGATATCCTGCTAACGAACGAACAAACAAGACAGACAAACAAAAGCCAGTGATTACATAACCTGCTTGGCAGAGATAATAAAACTACCAGAGAATAATCACTGCAAACACTAGATCTGACTGAACTTTGACTTAATGTTCCATTAGCACAGGTTAAAATACATCTAAGTGCAGTGAGGACTTAAACAGAGAAAAAAGGAAATCAAAAGTGAGCAGCCAGAGAAGAAAGAGGCTGTTCATACAAGAGAACAAGAAACAGAAGAGGGGTGATTATGTTTTTGGCAAAAAGAGAGAGAGTGAGCAAGCTGGATCAGGGGCATGAGTCATCTGAGGATGTTCATCTCTGGTCCTCATTAGGTAGGCAAGGCTGTAATTCAGCCTAAGCTCAATACAGCAGCACCATCCTCATTTCTCTCCCTGCACTTGCAACCCATTCATGGCAATTCTGTCCTCAGCTCAGTCTGTCAGCCTGCCTCCATCTTTCCCTTTGCACACCAACCTTAATCTGCAAGCAGAGCTCTTCTAATGGTGTTCTCATGATCTCAGGTAATTGATAGGCATCCAGCAGACTGGCCCTGAGACCGCTGTATAGGTGATAGCATTTTCCTGGGCACACCCTAGAGAAGGAGAAAGTGGGAAAGAGAGGAAAAATGTTGTGTGTGTTATGTCAGTCCTCTGACAAGGAGTTAATTTAAAATCAGTGGAATGAAACCACACACAGTGCCCGCTAATTGGGCTTTTCTCCATTCTTATGTCAATGTGAGCTGACAGAACAGACGTCTGGAGGCACAGACTGGAAATTGACCTGCAAGTGATGAGAATTTCACTTTCTCAGTGCTCCACATGAGAGGCTGGATGGAGTGGATTGACAGAAATGAATGATGGAGACATGAGATGAAATGGCCAAGGGAGGTAAAATATTCCTCCTGAATGAGAACCACACACCCAAAGGCATAATATACCCATGCCTTGAAATAACACACACTCATGTATGCACACGCACACACACACACAAACACACAAACCTTCCAGCTCGTCCTTTCCTTTGTTTGGCATTGGCCAGGCTAACCCATTCAGCTGCCATAGTGCTGATGTTGTTGTTGGTGTCAAAGTGGGTCTCTTTAATCTTCCCTCCATCTATCACATAAACAACATCATCTATAGTGATGCTATTTAGGAGAGTAAAGAAAGGGGGGGGCGGGGAGAGAGAGAGAGAGAGAACATGTTAGAGACAAAATTAGATGCAAAATACTTCGATAATAGACCAAGAACACAGAGCTAAGACACATTTGTATTTGTGTGTTTCCACTGATGTTTGATTTGGTGAATGCATTAACAAGTAGCCTGTCACAAAGTCGATGATTTCCATTGACGACAAATTAACAGTGTTTGAGACCAACCCCCGAATCGTTGAAAATTAATCTCAAATCCACTGAAATAATTAATGACAAGTACACTGCTTTATATATCCATAAATACACATATACAGCTGACTGTGATTGATTGACTTTTCAGGAAGTATAAAGGCTGGACAACACAAACACATGCAATGCACACACAAATACACACAAACCTGGTCTCAGCTATATTGGTAGCAATCACAATTTTCCTAACTCCAGGAGGGGGCCTTTTGAATACCTGAAAAGAGAGGAAAAAAAGATAAGATCGGATTGAGCTGATATGGGAAATGGAATAAAGAGAGAGAGAGAGAGAGAGAAACAGACAGAAGGAAGAACGCTGACCTGGGTCTGATTGACAGTAGGCATGAGCGAGTGCAAGGGGATGATAATGAACCGATCTGAAACACAACAGGACACAAAAGAAAACCTCAACACAAAACCTTTTCATATTGCGGCATAAGATAATACTGCTAGTCTGTACAGCTGCATGATTATGTCTGAGTGATTATGTTTACTAAGTCAATATTGAGATTTCAATCGTTTATGAGTGTGATTTATTCATCTTTGAAATTAAAATTGATATTTTAACTGACAGATAACTATCTTCACTTTCACGTTGTACTTGATAAACTCATAAGTAAAAAACTCATACGTACTAGTCTGTAAAAAAAAGAAAAATCAATCTTTTTTTTTTTTTCAGGAAATCAATGTGTCCTCTTAAACAAAACCCAACTAAATAAAATTAGACTCAGTTATAATAATATAATCTTGCAGCAATTAAAACTAAATGGATTTATCTACTATGGATACTGAAAATGCATTACATGTGAAAACTGTCTGTGTAATCATGTTTGGGAAATAGATACAGGTTAATCAAATCATCCTCAAAACAAGTGACCATGATCAGAAAGAGTTTATCTTTGAAATTTAATTGATTTAACTGTGGATGACAAAATTGAGATCACAATCATTATGCCCTTAAACATACTGCAAGTCTTTTAAAGCTAGTGGTGACTTTAGTCCACACACCTTGGTAAGAAAATAGGTAGGAACATAAAAATAAATAACAGCACAGCTCAAGACAAAAAAAAAAAAAAACCCTCTGCTTTACTTAATCACTGGCACATACTTGGATTTATGCAAAGTAGTCTGCATGTGTGTTTGTGTGTGTGTGTGTATATATACCTGATCTAAACATCTGCTGAGCCATTAGTAAGTCATTCAGACTGCTGATGTTGTCCCACCCAGGCAGGAAGACCAAGATTGCTCCATCCTGTCAGACACACACACAAGATTTGAGAGACATGTAAAACAACAATTTGAAACAAACCACAAACAGAAATCAGCATCAGACATTCATCAGCCAGCAGTGCCTCCTGAACAAACAAAACAACCATTCAAGATGCTCAAGTAATCACAGGAGCTGAGCTGAGGCAGATGAGGGTGACTTGCCCTGAGCTCCTCACCTCCACAGTCATCCACACAAGAGGCTCTGACACACACCGCCAAAGCCATGACAATACTTTCCCTCTACAGGAGAGCCCCTGGCTAATATTAGCACAGGAACAGATTTATGCTCTTAGGAGGAAAAGGTCACCTTGGAAACACAAACATAAATGCAAGCTGAGAAAACATGAGGTGGATAACAGATGATGCTGAGCTGGAAGGATTCCAATGTGAGCCATATTCTTTGTTCCTGTAATGGCTGACCACTTCCTGTAGATCTATAGAAGGTGTAAGCCCTTCAGCAAAGAGAGACTAAAAATCACACTACCTCATCGTGGTAAAATGAGATAGAGAACAAACCTTTAATAGTTATCGAAGGACAACATGGGTTATTACAGCCGCAAACAAAAGGATATAAGACACAACAAACAAAATAGCCATAGAATTAAAAATGTAGTTCCACAATGTTAATATGTAAATATGTTGATTGGAAGAATTCTTGCTAAACTGAACAGATTTACGGAAGCCTGCAGTTTACAATTCAGTATGAATAATATATACAGTATGTAGGGTGTGTGAATGTGTAATGTGTGTGAATGTGGAAATTTAGACAAGAATTAATGTCAGTACAATAATAAACTGGATGAAAATAACCCTGACTTTAAAAAAAACTCTACAGTCATTTCCTGAGAGGAATGAGCAGATAAAAAGAACAGACATAAAAAGTAAATCCTGGGCCCCGAGCCCTCCTGCCTTTTAATTAAAGCTAATTATTAACATGCTCAACCACTGTCACCCACATGGAACTGTACGTGTGGATCTATGCCTGTGTATCTGTATGGCAGAGAGAGAAAGACGGGTATGCTTGGATTGGACCATCTGATTGAATTCGATGTGGAATCCTGTAACAGAAAGTAGAGCGAGCGCTTCAGCGTTGACTAACACTTATCCACCCAAACAGCCATCAACACCCACACAACACCTTCACCCATGCAGAGCTGTGCTCAGGTGTTCATTAATACTTGCATGCCATCCCCTGAGGTGTCTCCTCACATGTGCTTACAACATAATTAACCAATCATCAGTGTTTAAAACACTGGCAGATGGCCCATATCCTTGATTCAGAATATCGTTACAGCAAATCAGCCAGCTGACAAGATCAGGGTTGCCGTGACAAATAGCAATATGGGGAGGGATAATTATTCTGTCTGTCTGTGTTAGTCACCCCTCATTGTGGGCTCCTCTCTTTCTCTCTGTTCCTCTACTTTTTCACAAACACAGCCAGAAACCAAAATGAATTACCTAAACTAGTTTCCCTTCACTCTGACAGCTCTTCACACCTGCTTTTCCAACTTTTTCTTTCCTCCATTCTAGCACTTCATTTTGCAATTTCCCCCAGTAGTAATTCTTCTTCTTCTCTCAGAACTAACAAAAGCACAGTAATGCCGGGTGTAAAATTGACGCTATAGCCTATACTGAATGGTATTACTAAATGAACAATAAGTTTATTCCATTCTATTCGATTGTGCAGCTCTGGTTTTGTTCCAGCACATGTTGGCAATGGCCTACCAGACTGTTTAACAAGTAAAAGCTGACAAATACAAAAAGAACAATGAAGTTGTATTAGTGACTATTTTTTTCTAATGGATTCTGTAATTGAAATTACTTCCATCTGCACTGTGTACTCTTGATTTACAGTAGATACAGTTGTACACTATCTGTTACAGGATCTATTAAAGAAAACATTCAAAAGAGATCTGAAATGACATCAAAACAGAGAGGAAACTGAACAAGAAATGTAAAGAGAAAAAGGGAATGGAGGGGCTGTGGGAGAGCATCTGTTCCATCGCTCATTCATTAGCACAGCTCTGCTGCCAGGATCTGTGTTATTTCCTCTGATCTAATGTCATTCTGTGTTTAGAAGCTAATCCTCCTGTTGCTTCCATCTGTTCTACCTTGGACTCTGCTGTACCTCTCATTCATCTGTCAGTTTCTGTGACTTTGGCAACTATTCACATTTGATATTAAATGCCTTTACAGTAATTCTCTCTGTCTCTCTCATCCAGAGCTAGATTCAGGGCTATCTGCAATTTTACTTTTAACCCTAAAGATGGATATATGTCTTTAAAATTGAACTTAGGATTCAAATGTGTGACACTTTCAGCCAGCTGCCCTGTAAACAGACATAGGAGAGGAAACTCACTTCTTCATTCAGCACAATATGGCGGATCAGTGTCACGATGAGCTCCAGGTCAATCTTTTCATCATTGTCCAACATCTCCATTACCTTAATGGTGTTGTCGGAGTACCTGCAAGTCATATAAGGACATAGACAGTAAAATAAACTACCAACAGTAATTTATCTCTTTCACAATAAAAAATGGCAATGAAATGTTCCTAAAATGCCCACCTGTTCCCTCGCTTGCTGTTTTAGTTGCAAGATCTGATTTTATGGCTGCAAACACACTGCCATTTTAACTACCCTGCTGTTCTCACCCACTCACCTGCCCTGTAGTGTGCGTGCATAACAAGGCC
This sequence comes from Lucifuga dentata, assembly GCA_014773175.1. Classification (NCBI taxonomy): domain Eukaryota; kingdom Metazoa; phylum Chordata; class Actinopteri; order Ophidiiformes; family Bythitidae; genus Lucifuga; species Lucifuga dentata. Next base: position 54,426 of record VXCM01003337.1, read on the forward strand.
AGCTTTCTCTGTATTCAGCCTCTTTCTCCTCCTTCTCAGGTCTGGAGTGGCGCATCTGCATAAAGCCTCTTTTCCATGAAGGACGACGGTCCTGATTCTGGGGATGATACCTGGCAGAGAAACCCAACAAGTAAATCACGAACCCATGAAAATGCATTGTAATGGTTCCATTTGTGTACGTGTGCGTGCATGTTTGGGGGTGGGGGGGAGATTCTACCTGGTCATCTCAATGACATCCTCAAGTAGGAACTCTTCCACTGGGAATGTCAAACCAGGGATGTGAATCATTGGGCAGTTGTCTAGGGAGTTTGACATTGGTAAGGAGTTGGAGATGAGAAAGAAGAAAAACACGATCCAACAACTGAACAAAAGATGTTATTATGCAGGTTGTATACCAAAATATTTAGAAAACTTTTCTGCATTGAGCGTAGCACTCATTAGGATGACTTTGAGGTCATATCGGCGCTTGAGTAGGTCCTTCACAATGATCAGTAGAACATCAGACTGCAGGTTCCTCTCATGTATTTCGTCTAGAACCAGGTGGCTGATGCTAGACAACAACCTAAGGGAGGAAAAAAAAGCCTCATTACTTGATCCCTGATACTACTCTCCTGATACTGCTGTTTTTCATTGTTGCATGCATATTGTTGGCTCTTGTAATGGGCACTGATTGTGGGTTTCTGGTAATTGTCTGCCTTCAAGAATGCCTTCAACTCAGTCTGCTTTACTTGTAATTTGATGCCATTATGAGATTGATTTCACATTTCCAACTCAAGCAAAACAACATTTTACATTTCACATAAATATGAATAACTGCACACACACACACAGACAAACACACACACCTCTTCTCTGCATTAAGAGGCCTGTATGTGCATTGTGGTTGTGCTGTGTCTATTAAAAAATTCACAGCACAAAGTGATCTGACCACCTCTGGTATTTTTAAGAGCCAATTACTGTGTGAGAAAAAAAATGAATTGTTAGTGCTTTGCACTCAAAGCACTAAGTAGCTTCAGTTAAAAAACATCATTATTTGACAAACATACACTCAGTGGCCACTTTATTAGGTTAGGTACACCTAATAAATCATATTTATCATATTCACCCCCCCCCGCAATAAACCCTATCTTTGTGAACCTTATAATGTTCACAGTTCTTGAGTTCATATTTTATGGTGATGTACTTAACTGTGTTATAGGAAGAGGCATTTGTAATATTCTGTCCTCCTTTTGCTTGTAAATGGGGGTGAAGAAAATATTAGAAAAACATTTCTGGGAGATTCAGGCAGGTCTGGGCACCTTTGTGGAAATTTCTCGAATGTGCATGAAATGATTGGGCCCTATACATGTATATCAGTGTCTATTCATGGGTCATATCTGTATATAATTTACTGACATGTGCAACAGACTTATGATGGCCCTTAGTTGTATTTAATTTATTGACTTGTGTGTGACACATGATGATCCTTTTTTTATTTTTTATTTTTGTATGATTAGCAAATTAACTAAAAAAAATAAGAAAGAAAGAAAAAAAAATACATTTCAATATATTGTAGTCCAATATGCATTAACTCCACCACAAAATACAGCCTCAAAATTGACCACAAAGCTTAAGAGATATGGCTCCCTGGAGCAGTATCAACAAAAACACAACATTATAATCTTCATAAATGTACAGTATGTAGGATTGCTGTTTGCTTGAACAGCATTAAATTGCACTGATGTACCGAATAAAGTGGCTACTAAGTGTACTAAGTGTATTTTCTGCTTGTTTCATCAGCTTGTTGAAGCTATGCCATTAAATTCCAAGTACTTTTTTTAATCAGCTCAAAATTTCTAGATGCATGAAAACATTTACTGTACCTGCAATTCAGCGTTACATATTTGGTGTCTTTGGGATCTCAAGAAGAATTAAAATACGAATCCCTCTGTTTCAGAGAAGGTTGTCCACACAGCAATCATTTGTAATGATGAACAAGCCAAAGGGGCCAATGAAAAGGTTAATGAATGACAAATGTGATGACTGAATGCTAAGTCACACACACAAGTTGAGAAGTGTAACCATAATGAGCTGCTATGTCAACAGACAGAAGCTTAACAACAAAAAAGTTGCCACAATTTGTCAGTCGATTGGAGTCAGGTAACTTCTGGAAACAGGACAACAGAAAATGCTCTCAAACCTCACTTAGTCTCTGTGGTTTTTCTTACAAACTCAGAATGTGATGGAAGTGAAGGGATGAGTCAACAGAAGCTGTATGCGTGTGCGTCTGCTTGTGTGTTGTCTGTGTGAATGTGTGTCTTCATTTCTACTGTCAAAAAGGATGGGGACCCCATACTAATGCCTTTTCCTTGAGACAGTACAGTCACCCACAAATCAGTGAAGAAAAGGCAGATGAAACAGAAAGAATAAGAGAGTAGAGGAAGGTCAGTTGGGATAGTGAGATGTGGAGGGAAAAAAAAGCAGAAGTTACAATTGAGGGAAGCGAGCGTGAGAAGATGTGATGAGGATGAGTAAGTGTGGTGGGGGATGAGGTGGTGTGATGAGGTGGTGTGGGTACTCACGGATCGGAGTGAAGCCACTGAAGAATAATGCCTGTTGTACAGTACAGCACTGAACCTTGTCTCCGTGGTAACCGGCTGAGAAAGAGAGGAATAATTCATTTGCCAAGTGAAAAATTTTAAAGTAGTATAAAAGACAAAAAAAAGGTGTCAGAATGAAATACTGATCTCTTAATTTTCCTTCAGTTTTATACATTATTGTCAAAGATTCTGTTATCTTTTCTTTATTTGCTGTATTCCCTTAAATTTCTTTATGTAAATAATTTAATAAACTAATAGCAGGGAAAAAGAAAAAAAAAACGATTTAGAAAATGGTAATAATGGTCCAAATCTTGACCTCTGTTGTTTATACCATTCAATTAATTTTGACAGTTTGACGCCATTTTTTTCCCTTTTTCCTTTGAACTTGTCCTCTTGGGTATCGCTTTCTCTTTAAATCAGACCTCAGCTGCGTCTTTCCTTCTTTGCACCTTCTCATTTCTTCTCTGCTCACTCGCCTCAGCCTGCATCCTACTCAAGTGCCTTTCTCTGCAACTTTCTCCATTTCTTTGTATGTGTGTCGGTCTTGGCTGATCATTCTCTTCTACTAATCATTATAACCCTTCTCCTTCTGGGGAAAGACATTCTAATTTCCTGTGGTCTTCACTCATCTCATTCATTTCCTTATCAATTTTAATTTAGATCATCCATCAAGAACCCCCTCTGAAAACAAAATAAGACCCCACAGATCATATAGTTGTCAAATGTGAACTTATGTTTGAACATGCACAATTGGTAAATCACATTTGCAATCATTAACCAGAAAAAAACATAGACATCTGTACATCTATTGCAATCCATCCTGCATTAACTATCTTTATGAACTTTATAATGTTCAGTTTTTGTTAACACTGAATAAGAAAGGTATTGATTTCAACTCTAAGGTCTCGCAACCCTGGTTATGTACCGTTGGTTGCTAAACTTAATGTCAGTTTATTTACAGTATGTAGGATTCAGGTGCTGAATTGTATTGATTTGCATTAGATTGTAGAGGTGTTTCTATTTTTAACACAGTATGGCATGTACAGGCACATGCTCTTTTTTCGCAAGACCATGAATCAACTATAATCCTTAGTGGGGATACCTGAAGCAAGAAAATCTATAGACCATGAAACAAAACTCAGGACCATTCACTCTTTTTGATAAAAACTCACGGCTGCTATGAGACAACAGGGCCCATTAAAGGGGGATTCCACCAATTTTACACATCAATCTTGATTTGCTGGTCTTGGTGAACACTAATCAGCATGAGAAAACAACAGTATAAAAGCTTTGGCTGTGAAGGGAAATGTGCAAAGTCAAGGAAACTAACCTCTATGACATCACAAAGGTTATGGTGCTTTAAACAAGTGTTGGTGTTCAGAACTTGTAGTCTTTAGCACCTACACAAAGCAAACTTACAGCCTTTACACAGTTGTTTTAACATGCTGACTACTGCTCCCCATGACTTTACACTGAATTTGATGTGTAAAATTACTCCATCTTTAAGCTACAAGAATTAATTTCCTGCTTCCTTGCCTAAAATCTATCTACATTTCAAGCTAAAATTGATACATACAGACACCAGCACAGCACATAAGATTACAACGGTGCATGCAATCAGCAATATGAAACTTGTAACATGAAGTGAAACTGAATATAGGGAGGGAGCATGGGGAAAAGAATGGTAAAAGAAGCAGGATTCAGCCCATTTTGCACCTACCTTCCTTCAAAAAAAAAAAAAAAAAAAAAAAAAAAAATTAAAAAAATCTGCATTTTGACACTTGCATATTGCTTAAAATCATAAAACTTTTCTGATTGTTGAATAACCACTGAACCAACTGGTGACTGCTTATTGAACATGCAGTACGTCCACATGTTTGAAGAGATTCTGCTTCCCTTACCTCTGCAGGCGAATTTGGTAACCACAAGAATTTCCATTCCCCACTGCCTCTGCTCTCTCTGCTGCTACACGCTCCGCTACCTGTAAAGAAGCACACACACATACAAAAATATAACTCAGGATGGTACAGTGAAAAACAGACATCAAATATACAAACCTGAGGCTTGAATCAATATAAGCAATGTTTGCACATTCTTTAAACACACATATATCCCCAGCGTGCACACACCCACGCGTACTGTACATACTCCTACACAGCCTAATAACTGGCAGAATACATACGGAAATGGCACTGATGCGACGTGGCTGTGTGCAGATCACACGGCAGAGCGAGCCTACGCCTCGGTTAATGTGGTCGTCTAGGATGAATTGGGTGACCTGGGTGGTCTTTCCGCAACCTGTCTCCCCGCTCACCACCAGGACATGGTTACTATTGATCAGTTCCACCAGCTCCTGATGAAGGATGGACATAAAGGGGCAGTGAAAGGATTATTAGATAAGGAGGAAAAGACCGATGGCAGAGAAAATTGTCACAGATTACTTTATCATGAGTAGGAGACTATTTACATTAAATGTGTATCACACTCAAAGCCTTACCTCTCTCTTCCCATATGACGGTAGTTTTTCCCTGAATTTCTGCAAAAAAAAAAATTAACAAACATTAATATGATGTACAGACATTCCTCTCTCTGTGTAACTTGACAATTTCTGCACATCTGAACATCTCCTCTGTGAATCTAATTATCACCAATTCTGTTTTTTTGCCTGAGAAACAATTCATTATTATCATAATTACCATTATGAACATCACTGTCAGAAAGATTGTGTCCTGTGGCACCAAGTCATTGGTTCAGTAGTAGCCTTCAATAATGTTTAGTGCTATATGCATATCAATATGATGCTGAGGATTCTCACCAGCATGTCCTTGTACTTTGTATCTGATTGCTTTTTCTGCAGATCTCTCTTTAAGTAGTCATCCAGAGAATTGTCCCTGACTACTTCCTGAATTAAGTACTCGAGATCCTTCTCATTTCTTCTTGGTTTCTCTTTCTCCTCCTCCGGCTTTTCTTCTGCATCCCAGCTGTCAGGAGGTTCATCTTTAGGGAGTTCCTGAGACAGGTTACTAAAAGAAGACAATGAAGAACAATATTTGTTGTTCTGCAATGAAGGAATGAAAAGAACGACTAATTTTGGAACAAGCTGATCTGTTTTCAACATGCATCTGAATTGATGGCTCAGTTACCTTTGTGATTTGTTATCTGTTTTCTTTTGTACCATGTTAACTTCATCCTTCAGCTCCTCTGATTTGATCTCAATCTTCTGTTTATCCTCCTCTTGTAAATCTCCATCAAAGTAACTGTATACATCAGCCACAGACATATAAATGAAAGTCATATCACATACCGCAATCACAGCTGGCTAAATAACTGACAGTCCAAGCACACCAAACCTATCTGGAAGATTTATTTACTTCATTGTGAGACATAAATTACGTTGTACACTTAAGTCTCAAAGATCATGCAAGCTTTTCTCACCAATGACTAGTTCTATTTCCAGCTGTGGGCCACTTGTCAGATGTAGAAGCTGTGGTATCTCTGCTGTCTCTCTGTGGACCAGGCTGGTCACTCTGGACAGAGTTAAGCAGCTTGGTAATGTGTTGCTCTCTGGCCTCATCCATTTGGACCACTGCCCGCTGCAGATAGATATTTGAACGAGAGCATTCAGCAATGACCAAGGGAGATGATTCCCCCTCTTAAGGTTTCCTCCATTGTATTCATTACATGGTGATGTTTTTGCAAGAGTTTTTCCTTGTCTTCAGAGAGCATGGGTGGGTGAGGAACCATTGCTGTAGGGGTATATAAAGCCCTTTGAGACATTATATTTTTTATTGGACTTCACAAATAAACTCAACTTGACTTGAGGTAAAGTGTTTCCTTAGCTCCTGCAAAGATTAAATCAAAGGCTTAATATAAGAGAGCCAAGTCAAGTTTATTTGTATAGCCCATAAATCACACACCATGTCTCAAGCAGTTTACAGGCTCAGTTGAAAAGCATGTTAAGATAGAAGAAAAATCAGGACAGGCAGTGCAACGCCATGACATGGGGAAGCAGACAATTACAAAGAAAGAAAACAAAGTTGTAAGAATAGAGGAAGATAAAGTTTTTCAAGGTATCCTTCATGAAGTTGAAGATGCATGCACAGATCATGTATAGACAGTAGAATTTTGTGCTGACTCATTTTCCTAATGGAAAAAAAATCTTGTCTATGGATTGGATCCCACTTTGCAACATTACTTTATTATGAAACCCCTGAGTGTTTTAATAGTATATAGCATATATAACAAATTCAAAACTTCAAAAAATGTCTTCAAGAAAGAATGGGTAACATGTTTCACAATTTAGATGATTTATGTTTCTGTACTGCTTGACCAACGTGCTACACCATGACCACCATAAACATTAACATTCATTCTTGTTTGGAATGATTTTGGTATGAACAATGTAATGATCTTATCTCTAAGTTGCTTTGATTATTTTGAGTCTTGAGCCGGATAAACCTTGTTTTAAGGTCTAAATGATTACATTATTATGTCCATTGAACTGACCGTACCAGTCGCACGCACACATAAGCAAGCAGGGTGCATACCGATCTCCGGTCAGCCTGTTTCCTCCTCACGGCCCCATATCTTGCGTACCACAGACCGATCTCCCTTCCCTTCAGGTGAGGCGGAGGACGGTCCCGTTGTCCGCCACCTCGGTCCTGGTCCTCACGAAAGCCGCTGTCTGAACTCCTGGAGTGTCCTCTTCCACTACCTCCTCCTTCCCTGTCCCACCTCTCTCTGTTTCCATCTCCAAATCCTCGACCTCCTCTTCTGCCTCTTCTTCCACCACCTCCTCCTCCATATCCATAACTCATACCGCCGTCACAAACAAGCGGTGCTAGCAGAGAATGCTAACAACAGAACGACGTTTGTGGCAATTGTGGCTGGTTGTAGCTAGCCGTAGGTTATGGGATAAACTTGTACAGCAGTGAATGAAACTGGAGATATGACGTCAAAACAACATACGAATAGTGTTTCACCTAGTCATTTACATGTAAAATTTAGGTTTTAGCTGGTCAGTTTACTAATAAAATAGCAAAGAAACGTCAACGATAAAGTAACGCTGTCACAAATTGTACCAACACCATCCGGCATGTCGCACAGTTTGTACGTCATAATTTACGCAGTGTCCCGTGATTGGCTATTTACGCTGAAGAGGAGTGTTCCCGCATAGAATGAATGGCTCTGAAAGGCTCATAAAGCGCGTAGTTTACAATAAATCAGACGTAAGGGATAATTATATCTTGTAGAATGCAAGGCACACATACTACTATCCTTAAGACTTCTTGTTATTATTATAGGTCAAAATTTCGGAGTTTAACAGTCCCGCACACTAGTGCTTGTGACAGTGAGAATCTGACTGAGACACTGATAATCTCAATCCCCAATCATTCAATCACTTTTATATTGATTACTGCTTCATGAGTATTTACAATTACATGTAAAAAGCTTCCCGTTTTCAGATTGCTAAATATTCTGCTTAGTGTGGTTCTCTTAAATGTTTTGGTTTTATAAAACTAGAATTAAAAAATTAAAAAAAAATAAATAAAATAATGAATTTAATCTAACTTCCTCAGCCTTTCACAGACCCCGCCCCTTCATCGGGGCTGGACTTTGTCATGTGACTGTGTGGCAAACCAACATAGAGGGCGTACAAATATACACACAAATAAACTTGGTCTAATATATACATAAACAATTTATACAGCGCTAAAATATATATGTAATTGATCAACTATTAAATTGGTCATTAGAAAATTTTAAAGATTTACGAAAAATGTTTTCTTTAAAAACACACCCTTCCTTCCTGAATCAATCATGGTGAAGCAAGACGGTATAAATGCAGCTTGTACCTGACCTCAGTCTCATCACTCTCACCTGGATAACCGCAACAACAAGTAGGACGGGTAGGACCCGTACTTTAGCTTTTTAGCAAGCTAGCTGCTGCATCCATGCTCCATGGGGTTGATGCAGCGTTTCGTGTGTTGAACTCTGAAATTGTTGCTTTCGATTTGGTCGATAACTGGTTGCGTTCGAGTTGCTGTGTGTGAAATGGGTCGGGCTTTGGTTAATATGGTTTTGTCTTGGTTGTTATGCATGATAACCTGCTAGATTCTTCGCAGGTACTTTGGCAGCACTTTAATGTTGCCTGTGTTGTGTTGCTCATCTGTGTGTCTCTCATGCTGGGTTTTGAAGAGTGCTTTAAAAATGTTTGACGCGTTTGAGTTGCTGTGTGTAAAAAGGTTCAGACTTTGGGTCGCATGGTTTTATCTAAACATGCATGCTAATCTGCTAGCAAATTTGTTGGTGCTAGCAATGTAATGTAGCTGCTGCTTGATGGTTGTCAGCAGGTATTTTAGCAGGGTGAATGCAACAAATGCTACACTAAACACTTGAATGTTGCATGTGTTGTTGCTGGTCTGTGTTGTAATTATGCTGTTTTTTTTTTTGTTTTTTCCTTTTTCTTTTTGTGAAGTGCTTTCAATATGCAAACTTTTGTCTCCATGCTACGCTACACTGTACTGCAGCTGCTAGGTAAATGTTACAGTATGCTGTGTTACACACACTTTCATCTGATGCCGGTCTGTTTTGGTGTTTGCTTTCTGCTGAATTTTTTTGTAGACTGAGTATTGCCTTGAATGCACCTCGCACGCAACTACAGTTGGAAACCTTCTGCAAATGGCCTGCAATAAGATGGCATTGGTAAGAATTGTTTTTGTTTGTTTGTTTGTTTTTTAGCTGCGTATGTTGCAGTGTGTCTCTTGTATTATACGCTTAAATAGTAGAAATCCTGTGTGTTTATGGTTGTTTGACATGTTTGATTTTGGTTGTATGGTTCTGTCTTGTAAGCATGCATGCTAACTTGTTAGCAAAGTTGTCTTGTAGTTCAGTCAGCTATGTGTGGATGTTAAGCTGCTTTCTGCTTGTGGTTTTTAAATTGTTGAGTGTTGCTGCCAAAACACACACACACTCACTCATTCTCCTCATGGAACCAGCAACTACTGGCTGAAATTCCTCTCACACAACCCGAAAGAAGACGACAAAGGTAAGAACAATTTCATTTTTTGCTATGGTTGCTGTGCATTTTGCTCTATGGTATGCTACATTGTTGCTGTTTCTTTATGCTATGCTAAATGCTATGCTACGCACTTGAATGTTGCAAATGAGTTGTGTTGCTGCTCTGTGGTTTTTTGTTGAACCAAAGCAGATGCTTTTAATTCAGTTTCTCGTCATTTAATTGCTGAATTGTAATGATGGCTTGTGTGCTTGAGTTGGTGTGTTAAAGGTTCAGACTGCATTTGTTTGATCTCAGATGTTAGCATGCATGTTATAGTGTCAGCCAGCTTGTTGGTGTTACCAGTGTAGTTGTAGGCATGCATGCTACAATATCCAGTGCTACGCATTCATTTGCATATGTACACTGTTTGTGTAATTGTTCACACTTTGCTTAAGGGTATATATAATTCCCTCTTCAGTTAGATGTAGATTTTGGATGAATTTCATAATCTGGACAAATTTGTAATCATGGCTCAATTTCTTGCATTTTGTGGATGAATTTCATCTTGCGTGGACAAATTTAATTTCTCACATTTTATGGACAAATTTCTTACATTTTGTGGATGAATTTCATAGTGTGGACAAATTTAATCTCTTGAAACTTGTCAACAAATTTCTTGCGGTGATACTGTCTTGGTAAGTTGATTTTACTATTATTTTATAATGCTAAAGAATACCTGTATAGAATAATTAACTGAAATTAATCTTTACTTGAGGGTTTAATAGCCAAATTAGCAATTAATGACACTGACATTTGATCATTTTTGTAATTAATAAATAGAATCTAAAATGTGGATTTTTTTTTTTTGTTTAGCTTGAANTGATCATTTTTGTAATTAATAAATAGAATCTAAAATGTGGATTTTTTTTTTTTGTTTAGCTTGAAATGGCCACAGTTGCCAGCAAATGTTATTTTTGTTTTTAGCATTAAAATGACAAACTGGCAGCGAGTTGAAATGATGAAAATTGTTGCTGACTTAAACTTTGTAAGAATAACTGAAATGAAAATTAGTAGTTAATGTTACATTAATAGTATTATGATCCTTTAAACCTCTGAAATTGGCATTTAACATTAATCTTGATTGCATTATATGACAACCTAAAAGAATTTGGCAGGTAATGATAACTTTCCAAATTAATGTCTCTCAAAGTCCAACCCCATGTCCTCACAGTGGGAAGTGGAAACAGTACAGGGTTGACAGTCAGGCTGATTTAACAGCGTTACTGCTGCTAAAGTTGCCATGAAAGCCTGTTTGGATTCACCTGGAAATGTGCTGGCAAACAGGGTTCTGGTGACACTAAGTGGGCCAAACCCACTCGATAACAAATATGCAGAAGCACTGATGTTTGCTTATGTGAGCACTGAGGTAAAATTGGTAGCTCATGTACTAAGATTGAAACTTATATTGGTGATTTTGCAAGGTAATATTAGACAAGAGATTTTGTTAGCCTTACAGCTAACTTGCTTTCAATGTGTTTGTCTCAAATTGAAGACTAGTTATTTTAAGTATCATTCATAAATTGCTTATGTTAAAGTAAGGCTTTTCCTTAAGTTGCCAAATAGTGGAGGAAATTTATCCTAAAACAGTAACTTGCAAAGAGTCTTTAATGTCAAATTCTAGCTTCAGCATTAGCTTGGATCGCTTACCTCTCTTTGGATTAAAAGTCTGCTTTACATCTTCACTTGTTTCAGTTCTTGTCCCCTGTAGGATCCTGTAAAGATGAGAACCTCAAACTCCTGTAGTGTATCATGGTCACACATCCATCCTGTCAGGTGGAAGTACCAGGTTCGAGTCCTGGCAGGAGTTTGTCTTTGTCTTTACTCCCCTGTCTTTAACAACTCAGGATGTTCACTCCATGACTCAACAACACACTTATATTTGAATCCCTACAATTTGATTATATTGTGACTTATTCTAAACAAACATTCAAGTGGTTTTGATTTTCTGTCTATTGCACATTCTATGCCAAGGACAAATTTCCCAAATATAGTTAAAAGAATCAAGTTGCAGATTTTATAATTAAAATACATTTCATATGAAAAGTTTTACAATTTTCCAATCATTAAACTAGAAATTAACCTTCCTAAACCTTTGCACTTACAATTTCATTATGTGAAAAGGTGCTTGGGAGCATTTCAGAGGTTTACAAAATAATTTATCGTGTGTGTGTGTTGGGAGTAATGCACAGGATTTGTGCATGATGCTCATAAGAAGCTACAGAGTGGATTCCACCCTCAAGCACTGTGTCCCTGTCATGAAATATGCATGTTTCACCGCTTTTAATTAGCTGTTTTGCTTCACTCCTGCTCTGTCCTCATTACAGCAAAGATATAAATGTTACAATATTTTTTTATGTTATAATCTGTAAGATAAATTTTGTGCAGTGTGGCCACTGTCTTGATATTATCAGCATTGTTTTACTTAAAGAAATCATTCATCTGGATGGAATGAGTTATTGTCACTGTGTTAAATTTAATTCTAAATTATCTGGGTTTTTTTTTTTTTTTTGTTTGTTTGTTTGTTTCAGGCTATTACATATCAGCTCCTTTGTGGTTATTTATCACTCCAAAGTGATTATTAATTATATCTACGTTTAAAAATATTCAACCTTCATGACTTATTACTGGTCAGCTTTGATAGAAATAAATTTAGTCTTGACAGTATGCAGGGCTCAATGTGAAAAGATCAACCATGATCAAAACGTCTTTCATATGACTCAGGAGTGACTTATATATTTCTCTTTACCTGCCAGTATTTTTCATCTGTCATTATCTGAAATACATGAGGATGATCAGTACCCCAACTGCTGTTTATACTCCAAGGGGAAAAGGTGAGGGATGGAGACAGTCTGAGAGCAACCAAAAGAAAAATGAGAAGAAAATAACAAAGAGCCAGGGGAAAACGAGTATCAGAAAATGGTGAGACTGAAAGCTGGATGTGTGAGGTGGGTGAGAAATGGAGTTGAGAGAGCATGTAGAATAGTGGAGGGAGTGAAAATAAGGGGATAAAAATGGAAAAAGGGAACTGTTTTGATATGCTTTGAGGCCTTCCCCCCCACCACACACACACATTCTCCATCCTGGTGGGTATATATTCCACACTTTGTTTTTGTACCCTCAGGGCTACCTGTGATGCATACAAATCATCTCTGACCATTTAACCAAGATAAAACAGGTGATTTTATATGAAATATGTAGGTTTTTTTTTTTTTCTTTAGCTGTGGCTTACATTCATGTTATAACCACTGAAGATATATGTGTTGTTCTACAGATCTCATATGCCATCACTGATAGTACATTTTGATGCAGGCAGGCTTGCCTGCACCTTTTTGCTTCAGCATAATGTGATGTTGAGGGGGAGGTGAAAGTCCTTGAATGAGACAGAAACATGAGTAACCTGCTAGCAAATGCCTTTCATTTTGGTGTTGTGTTATTTCTCTCCATTTTTTTTGTTCACTAACATCTCCAGCACTTATTCATCTCTGCCTTTCACTTCATTTCCTCTGCCACTATATAATGAATGTGTTGCGGCATTGTGGAACCCGCCAAAACACATGTAAAACATCACATTATGTTCTTACTGTTGGTTTTGTGTCAGCTCAAACTGTGCTGATAAGAGGACAATAAAATTGCTTACAGCTGTTGTGGATTAGTCACATTACTGTCATCCTTGAAGTACAACAACAAAATATGGCTGCACACTATCTCTTTCAGTCCTTTCTCTAGTTAATTATTGCACTTTATTTGCTTTTATGCAGCTATAAAGAATCCCACTGGTGTAGTTTGTGTGTTGCTGCATCACTCCAGATGGTTGACATGAATAAGTAAAGCAAGTAATTTCATATTCTCACAGACAAATTATTAACGTGATTTATGAGAATACAGCATCTTGACCAGGAGATGAACCTCTATCCTGTTTGAAAGGCAGAATAAGCAGATGATCAAATTATTTCCACTGTGTTAGGCTGAAGAGATGAAACCTTTGTCACCATTAACAGCGACAGTGGTTTATGTTCATTATAAAAGCTGGCTGAATACAACTTTATATTCATTGTGAGTCATATATCTGCACATTATGACATAATATACATTTTGCCTAGGAGCACTCTAAATAAAAATGCATTACGTTCTTGTTGGAGGCGATTTTCTGGTCTAAGTCTTTAATGACGACATTCTTCTGGCAGATGGAAGATGTTTTAGCTGATGAAGTGGGCTTGCTAAGGGACCATTCAAAAGCCTGCAAATGAAATCAACAAAGTGGTGATGATGTGCTGAAAATCAAAGGACCAAACAACTAACAGATACAGATTAAAAGACACACTGTAATACAAACTCAAAAAATAGTTACTTTGAAATAGCTATTTTACAATGTTTCTGCTTTTTATATGTGCCCACATGATGAATACTGATATTATCTGTGAAATAGAATACAATGTATGTTTCTAATAGGTGCTCATAGTCCATGTCACCTGTCAAAAAGGTACTGAAATGCACTATAATAACTGAATATTTTATTCCACTTCTCAGCGTATTAGCTGGAGGAGCCTGGGAAGCTCACTGATTGAATGGACAGTGAATATAGAGGGAAGAGTGATGATCCCTAAAGTGGCTCTGGAATATACATTCTTATGCTGCCTACTATAGTAAAATATGCACACTGTGACTCATTTAAATTGGAATGTACTGGATATAAGGTAGAAAACAGCTCTGCATAAGTATCCCTTTGATGTTATCTAACGTAATCACTTGCTTCATCAGTCTCTCTCAAATGCTTCTGTCCTACCTTTTGCTCTATTCCTGTTTTTAGAATTTCGGTTTTAGCATAAATAATGGTTTCTCTCATTTGATAGTAGTTTGTCTAATTTCTGATGTACATGCAGTAAAACTATGTGCAATGGAAACACACATATCCACAAAAAAAAAAAAANAAAAAAAAAAAAAAGTACACTAAACACCACATTCCAAAAAGGGAAATTTATGAACACTTTGGCAGCAGGCCTATAGCCAATATCCTTGTCCTTTTTGATAAGACTAAACACAGTCACACTCACACAACCTCAGACACCAACACGCATTATAATGACTCAGACACGTGTCTGCTGACCCCTCCCCCACAACTGAGTCACCGGTGACGTAGTTCAGAGGAGCAGCTTGATATCAGATGTGATTAGATCTCTGCCCCTCCCTTTTTCTCATCCTCTGTGAATTTCTCTCAGGCTGCCATATGGTAAAAGTCTTGGATTGGAGACAGAGACTTGACTAGAATGCTAAATACTATCTCCCTCACATTGCTTTGGCCTCTCTCTCTCTCTCTTTCTCTCTCTTTGTCGTTTCCTTTACTACAGTTTATAAGGATCTCTCTTACTATTTATTTTACTAGCTATAACCTCTATATCCTCATACCGAAGGTAGACATTATAACAACAGTCTTAAGCTAAGTCTCCATTTGAGTTGCCTGTCAGTCTTATTCAAGTGATGATTAGAAAGAATATGGAACTTGTCTTCGAGCTTTGCTGTCACTTTTGAGTACCACCATTCAATTTGCTGTATGTCATTATTCCCTGTCTGTTTGTTTTCTGTAGGCCTCATTCAACAGCTGTATGTCCTCATGATATCCAGAGTTTTCCTGCGTCTGTCGTCGGCTGTTCTGCCGGTGGGCCTCCACGGTGTCAGGAATACTGATGTTGATGTTGTCTGCCTCTGGGTTGCCACTACTGGGGATGAGTATAGAGTAGGAGGCAGTCTCACCTAGGTCGCAGGAGACAAAGCGGTTCTCCCTCCGCGAGTAACGCAGCGATGGGGAGCGGGCATGGGTGGAAGACTGGCTGATATTGGAGATGATGGAGACACTGTCCATGGCCTCCTCATTGTCACAGATCTCCAGAACCTCCAGGTGGATCTTGACATTGGTGTCCCCGATCCCAGCTCCTATCCCCATTCCCATTCCGACTGCCATCCCCATCCCTACTCCACCAGTATTCACATCTCCAGCCTGACCTTCTGAGGCTGGGTCATCTGCGCTGGGCTCATGGCCAACTGATTTGGAGCGGTACACTTCCACCTTAAGAGAGAGGCAGAGGGAGTTTTCTAATTAAAAACAGCGCGTGGTTTACAACATTATTTAGCACAACTACACTTACTGATTGATTAAAAAAATGGCTGAAATGAGAGCTATTACCTTCTTGGCATTGTTGGGGGAGATTTTGAGCCCATCACTGCTGACCTCATAGGTGGAGAGAGAGAGGGTCTTTCCTGTAGGTGCTTGTAGAGATACAGTGCCCTGAAAGGCACACAGGGGGATTGAGAGACCACCTGATGACCGCTGTAAAAGAAAAACAAAAACACTCAGACAAAATAAGCTTTCCAGTCTCTACCTTGCAAAACATCTCTATTATGAAATCCCCCAGTCTGATTCTGTGACAGTACTATTAGTATCATTTTGGCTGCTCGTTATTGCGTTATTAGCTGGAAGCAGACTGTGCAATGCTTTAAATTACCTACAAGTTACTTCAGCATCTTATTTCCTCTGTTCAAACTAACTGTATCTAGATTGTGTCCATGATGTTGAGGGCAGGGAGATGAATGTGGAGAACAACCATTATTGCAAGACAGTAGGCTGCATGCATTTATAGAAGCTTCTAGAAATGTTTAATTTTGAAAGACTGTGGCATTCAATCTACACGATCATTTAGTTACCGGTATTTCTAGTGATTGAATAGTTTTGAGTCAGTGTGCAAAGCATCAATCATGAGCAAAAACACAATTTGAAATGTTTTCTTCTGTGTATACTTTTAGTAGCCATCTCTCAATTAGAGCAGCCATATCACACAGATTTTTAATATCTCATTGCTTTCATTTGTATAATTGTCATGCAGTTCATCAGACTCAGCCACTGTCAACTTGATACGTGAGCAAATGCATATTGCTGACAGGGGAATGAAGAAGCATCATGTGGTGTGACAGTAGGGAGATTGGCAGGTCTCATTAAACCATGTAAATTATATAGATGAGCTCAGTGTGTTGATCTGATTTAGACAATGATGCACAATAGAAACAAAGACAATGTAAATCTTCTGCTCTCCCTGACCGTCATTTTCCTTTTCTAGTCTGCATTTTTTCTCATTTTCTTGGGGTGCTTATCAAACTGAAAACACATTGTCAAGGAAATAATAATTATAGGAGATCTTTAGCAGTTCTCTTAATTATCTCTACATACTGTATAACTAACATGACTTTATTATTGTATGAACATACAGTATGTAGTCAACATTTTCAGTGAGCATTTTAAGTGACAGATAAGAAAGAAGCAGTACCATAAAAGTACCTTATGGTACTTCTTTTACCATAAGGTACCATAAGGTACTTTTATGGTACTGCTTTTTTCTTATCTATCACTTAACCTATCACTCTTTTTTTATGTAGTCAACAATTTTACAGATTGGGAACAGATTGTGACATGTTTAAATTGATTCTGAAGGTGTCCCAATTATTATTTTTTTTTTATACTGTACTTTTTTTTTTTTTTTTANTTTTTTTTTTTTTTTTTACTCTAAAAGGTGAGAACATAAGGTATTCACACTTTTGCATTTATTCCAGATAATTCCTAAATTTGAATGTGCCTTGGATCTCCATGTCCCATTAGTGAGAGGGCTTATGAACACGCCTTTCTCTGTGTTTGATAATAGAGAGTATGTAAGTCACACAGAGGGTAAAGATGTCTTTAAGCTCTTACTGCACCTCTCCCTGTGGATGCTGAAGGCCAGAGGGCCTGACAGAAAGGAGAAGATAGGATGGCTAATGACATCAAGCCTGCTAACAAGGAGAAAAACAGAGCCAGGAAACACTATAAATCACTATAAGTGTGTGTGTGTGCGTGTGTGAGAGAGAGAGAGAGAGAGAAAGAGAGAGATTTCATCTTTAATGCCTTTTTTTTCATGTGTGGGGGTGGATCTGCGTAACTTTATTTTGTTCTTTGTTTTGGCTTTAATCTGCTGTTTGGCTGTGTGTATATGTGTTTGTGTGCATCTTTTCTTGTTCAAACCACTATTGTTGTCAATCAAATAAGAGGAACATAATATACAGATGTTTTTTTTTAACTCAGAAACTCAAAAGTAGGACTCTCTCTCTCTCCCTCCCTCTCTCTCTCTCTCACACACACAAATATACACAAGCCAGCAGTCAGCATCTCAGACTTATGCATGATGCAAATTGAGTGCAAAGCCTAGATATAGATGCATACTCCATGGATTTTCCTCCCCCTGGGAATTTTGAGAGAGAGAGAGAGAGAGAGAGAGAGAGAGAGAGAGAGAGAGAGAGAGAGATTTAAGCCTCTCCATTAAAGACCAACAAAACACAGTAAACATCAGAATGTTTTCAAAGAGCACAGGATGTCTGGCACAAAGCAGAGGAAGAAAACATTTTGAACTGTGTTAATTATCTGTAATGGTTTCTGACTTTGCTTCAACTGGGAAATTAGACATTTACCAGCACAACCTGCTCTTTGCACATAACATTGCATGTGTGGTAGTATATTTATGTTTGGCTGATGATGAGAGCATTGCCTCAAACAAGAATCAAGGAGGAGAAGAGAGGAGAGGAGTTTATCTAAATCATATGCACAACTCATAGTCTGTCTGCATGACTATAAAGAGGTAAAAGTCATAGAGAAACAAAGAAAGCCAGGCAGGAACATCTCTCTCTCTCTCTCACACCCACACTCACTCCTCTGTCTAAGCAGACATGACAGGTGCAGTGCATAGAGAAATGCAGCATTTAATTTCCTTGTCAAAAATATAAACACTGATAGGGAGGTAGAAAATGCATTAATTTTATAGTCCTGAGACACTAATCACTCCTAAATGATAGAAGCAAGTCACCCCTTTAGTTGCGCTTTAGTTATGTCACCAAATGTTGCATTTGGTTATTTGTAATGCAGCAGTTGTTTGACTAGTTTAAGAAAGTGAATAATGTAGCCCTATTATGTGTTAAGTGAGGAAAATTCCATTAATTTCAGCTATAAACCTCAGAGTGAGTGAAACTAATTATTTGATTTTATGGTTCAGCATCAGCTTAATAACTGATTACTCTCAGAAGTGATAGGTCAGTGTGTGGACAATGCTGTACCTGTCTGGGTGTTCTTTCTGATTTACTCCTGCACCACTCCCAGTCTGTCAGCTCTATTTTCCGACACTCCTCATGCGACAATCTCCTCTCTGGCCCCTCAAATACTGATGACGTGTCTGTGTGATTATGATCCTCATCCCGGTGGTGGCCAGAAAGAGACGGTAGTGAAGGGATGCAACAAAAGTCATCATCATCTCCATGTTTTTCATGGGAAAGTGGTAGACAATCTGCAAGGGCTTCTCCTCCACTGGGCACAGCTTCAAATAGAGGGTCTGCATGTAGGGAGCTGTCCACATGGCATGTGGTGCTGAAATCAAAATTGGTCTTCATACTGGAGAGTCCACCACTTTCTAGTGCATCAAGGTGAGTATTAGGGAAGTCACAATTAAACAAGTTGTAATAAGAAGGCTTCTCCATTGGTGTACTGTGCTGAGACTTAGTGGCGTGGGATAACTTGTACACTTCATAGCCTTGTTGGAATGAAAGGTTGAACTCAAATCTTCGTTTTATAGCTGTGGGAAAAGTAATTGAGAATTACTTCACTGCATGCTCATATCTTAAAGGCAGTACAATATACAGTATTTTGCAGTATTTAGATATGTGCTTTGTCTACCTGAGGGTTCCTGCGTTGGATCCCGTTTGCAGTTAATAAAGCAACCACAGGGCATATGAATCCAACGCTCAGAAAGCACAAACAGTGGAGTGACCGCTGGGGCAAGCAAGGTGAGAAAGAAGCTGAGAGTCTCCAGGGGCGAGCTGCGTGCATTCACTGCATGGCGCACAAGCATCAAGGTCTGTGAATGAAAGGCAGCAGAAATAAATTCACTGAGGAGTCAGTGAGGTCTATATGCATTAGGAGGAAGGTGCAAGGAGACAAATGAAACAGTGCAGGTCCACTTATACAGGGCTGTTTCTTGTAATTTAACTGATTAGTTTCAGGAAAGCATCCGTGAGATCCTGCAAGAAATTTGGAAAACCACATTTATTTGCTCATCATGTTCTACTGGCTGTTTAGCATTTCACACTTAAAACTGAATTATTTATTTGGTTTGAGCATGTTGTGATATCAGTACTCTGTTGAATTTTGGCAATCATATAAAGTATTTCACAATGCAAACTAAGGCTCTCTAGTTTTTGCTCTGAATATCTGCAGAGATCAGCATCAAGCCACTACACATGGTGGTGTATGACTACTGTGACTACGCGTGTATTCGTGATTGTGTTTTTAAATATTTATCCAGCCTTGTGTACTTTAAGGTTTTTATAGCTGTGATTTTATCAGGGTGTATGTTTGTTAGATGCTATTTCAACTCACTGTGTGAATCCGTAAATTTCATTGTATTTATTCACTGTAATCCCAGATATTATTTTAACTCAAATTAATTAATTAATTAATTAATTAATTAATTGTACCCAATTTAGTTAATTGTCCTAACATGACTTAATGATTTTGAGTTAGTTGTACTTTTTGGAAATTTTTTTTATTCAGTTAGAGTTGAGTCAACTTAAGTAAGTTTAGTTTTTCCCATTGCTGTTAGCAAAACACAAACTTATTACTTAATATAGAATCTTGGTGATTGAGTGGGGTGGCATGGTGGCTCAGTGGTTAGCTCTGTTGCCTCCTAGCAAGAAAGTCCTGGGTTCAAGGCTGACCAGGTCCTTTCTGTGTGGACTTCGCATGTTCTCCCCATGTCTGTGTGGGTTCTCTCTAAGTGCTCTGGCTTGGTTATTCTAACCATGCAATATTCTGCCTAAAAAATTTAGGCTTTTCTATTGTGAGTCCTATAATCATTGAACATATGAATAAACTTAATCAGGGCTTAGTGTGGCAGTGGCTCAGTGGTTAGCTCTGTTGCCTCACAGCAAGAGGGTGTTAGGATTCAAGGCTGACCAGTTCTTTCTGTGTGAAGTTTGCTTTTCTGTTGAGAGTCCTATAGGGTCATTGAAATATACTTTTTTGTTTGTTCAACAATGCATAACTTAAATTTTTTAGGGCAACAAGTTACCCGGCTTTTTTTTTTTTTTTTTTTTTTTTTTTTTTAAGTTGAATGAACATATCAGAGATTACAGTGTTAAAAAGATTTATATGGCAATGAGCATGGACAAAATATTTAGACAGTGTTACATTTTAAAGGTGATTGATAAGTAATGAATTTTATATATCCTGCACAAAGCTATAACTTTCCCTAAATGGGTTCTAAAGACATTCAGGGTTCCCTAAGGGTGCTTATAGCAGTAACGCATAAAACATGAGGAATAGTTTAATTTCCTTAAGGACCTTAAGAGAATAATACAGAAGCTTCTCATCTAGTTTAACTTTTGGTTGCTATCACCTCACCTCCCCACCAACAAACATCCCCTCCCCAACACAAACATCATATGAGACAACAGAAATGGTCTATAGAAATCCCTTTGACAAAAGCACCATCATCATCATCATCTTTATCATCTTCATCATCATCATCATCATCATTAATCATCTTCATATTAAGTTAGCCTCTGGGGCCTAAACGTTTTACTTGAGGATGTTTGACATGTACTGTAAATATTGAGACTGGGTGTATGCAGACTGTCCTTGTTTGACAACTTTCTTAGTTTCTGCTCTAGTTTCCTTACACCTGTAAAGGTGGGACAACTTCCTTTTTTATGATTCTTTTGGGTATATGCATTGTGATGACCTCAGCCAGTTTACAGCAGCTCTGCGGTCTCAACTTTAAGGAGAACCTGTGTGAGTGTACTATGCCTTTTAAAGAGACATTTTAGTCTTAGTCTTGGTGTCTTATTTTGTTTGAAACAATTTGATGATATAGTTATACGTGTTTGAAATAATCTCTTTCAGGAAGTTTCTCGAAACTTGTCAAAGTCAATATAGCACAAAAAAAAAAAAAAAAAAAANAAAAAAAAAAAAAAAAAAAATCTTGTGGCATTCCAAAATAACACTTAAAAACATGTTGAATTGAAATGAGAAAAGAAACAAAACTGGTATGATAGTCGGTTTCAGATTAGAGCCTGTTTCTAAAAGTTATAAGGCTATTATTGCCTTTGATCTAAACTACCCCATTTGTCTGTCACGTTCCTTACCATTATTGGCATCCACAAAATAACTCGGACAACCGCCAGGATCATGGAGAAACGCTTTTGTGCAAACACCACTGGTGTGTCTCCGACAGCAGCTGTCCTCTGGCCGCTGATAGAGACTTGGGACAGACCGATGTCCTCTTTCTCCCTGAGCTCCGAGACTGCCGCGCAGCTTGGACTCAGCTCATTGTAGACACCGAAACTTTTGTTCAGGCTGTCCCGGGAGAAGGATTGGAGATCACAGAGAGGAGCGGAGCCGCTCAGTCCCCTCGCCATCTCCAAATAACTCGGATCGAACAAAGTCCTCTGAGGCTCTCTGGAGCACAGCAGCTGGTAGGTGAGGGGGATAAAGAAGAACAACAAGCCACAGAAACAAAGGGAATATAAAGAGAAAAGTAGCACGATGTAAAAACTGTCGCTCTCCGGGAAACACCCAAGAGACGCTGGCGTAAAGCTGCCCCATCCGCACAAAGGTAGCACACTGACAGCCAGGCTTACCGCCCACACACCGGCTATGGCCCATCTCACCCTCAGGGGCCTGCGGACAGACTGAAACGCTCCAAATCTCTTGGTGACATAAAAAGTGTATGCTGCTATAAGACAAGCCTTCATGTTGCTAGAAACGCCCTGGAACACATATAGAAGTCCCGATAAAGTGCACAGGCTCCCCGACTGCATACCTCCATCTCTCTCCCACTGAAGAAGCATGAAAAGCGAGAGAGGGACCACACTGAGCAGGTCGTCCACTGACATAGAAGCCACGATGAGAGACAGAGAGGTTTTTCTCCTCATCCTGAGGAGAGAGAGGAGCGAATACATACCTCCGACAAAGGTAGCAGCGGCGATGGTTACGCACAAGCCAAAAAGCACCAGGCGTATCTGCCTCTCCACCTCCAAGGGCTCCTTCTTCTCGTAGGTAGCCGTGGAAAGGTGGCTCTGGTTGGGCGCTGGGGAGCTGAGCTGCCTCGTGGACATTATCAGTGAAGCAACTTTGTCTTCTTTGGCTCTTTTGGCACTTTAAGTGGACCCACTACCTGTAAAGTTTACAGCGCTACAAGGATGCCACGATGGCACAAAATGCGCCACATCTCGAATAAATCAGATAGTAGAGCTACTGAGAGAGACAGCGCAAATCTTTCTACGACCAAATGGGAACACACGCTATATAAAAGCTTTCCAGCCCTTGGATGTGGTGCCGTGCTCTCTGTGATCAAATCGCGCAACCAGGATACCTCTCGTTTCCAGCTGCCGATTTTACGCGCTGTCGTAAGCACCGNTCAAATCGCGCAACCAGGATACCTCTCGTTTCCAGCTGCCGATTTTACGCGCTGTCGTAAGCACCGTGTCCTCTCAACGCCTGCCGTTTGGGGATGGGCCAAAAGCAGCTTATTATTTGTGTGTCACTGTAGGTCCGATGCATCCGGCTGCGTGCTCATTTGTGGTTTGGCTCGTGTTTGTGCCTCGTTTTACTGGGGTCAAACCAAATCCAAACACCCCCTCCACACTCCACAGTCCTCTTTCTCTCACTGCCCCCCCTCCCCCAAGTGAGCATCATTTTACTACAACTGAATCCAAAGAATGAGACCTGAGCAACGACGATTTTTTTTTATTTTTATTTTTATTTTTTGTTTATTTATTTATTTTTTAAATTTATTTATTTATTTATTTATTTATTTATTTGCCAGTGTGTGTAGTCCAGATCAATTAATTTCATTTGGGAACCAAAATGACAAGCATTGTCTGTGCAAACCAGTTTCTATGTTTTGCTTTCATTGTTGTATTTTCAAAAATCTTTAAAACTTAATGCAGTCAGGAAACTCAATGCCAGTGCTAAAATAATAAGGGTAAAAATAAATTAGATAAGCATTAAGTATCTCAAGACCAAGCAGGGTGCTGCTCTGAGTCAGACTGAAAAGAGAGTAAGGACAATTTTCTGTGTGCGTGCGTGCGCACGCGGTGCGTGCGTGCGTGTGTTGTAGTCCTATGTGTCATACTATCAGAGTGGTGCAGCCCTCATGACACAAAAGGACAAAAGACACATTTAAGGCTATGCAGTACTTTGAAAAGTTATCCTTGCTTGATTCTTGCAGTGGCCACAGTGTTAGGAAAAGATTTATCTTGTTGCCATCAGAATAAAGATGCGTGATTTATACTGTAATTCAATAAATTAAGAGTAATTGTATTGGATGCAACACTAAAGCAAGTTTAAAAAGGACAGATCCTGAGAGGCAACCAATCACAACTGAATCAACCCCAATTACAGTATGTCCCCCACACCTAGACAAAGGCAGATTAGTTTGTGTGTGTCTGTGTGTGTGTTTGTGTATGTGTGAATCCTCGTATATCTGTGAAAGTGGCCTTGTTATGTACTTTTCTGTGGTGTTCAAGGATTTTCAGTCTGAAGGCTCCCTCAGACTGAAAATGCTTTAGTTACATAGATAGATAGATAGATAGATCTGACATTGTGCACAAGTTGTTTTTCACTCTGCTAGCTATACAACAGTATCTTTGGGCTGCTCTTTCAGGCTTGTGCAACATTTAGTGATTTGAATGCAAACATGACTTTAAGTGCATTTGACTTCAGGTCTAGATTAAATTACAGTTGGTGCTAAGTGACTTACAGCCACAGTCTAATGGCTAGCATTTTTTTTGGCCATGGGACACAGTGAAGAACAGAGGACAAAACACAATCCACAAGGGACACACACCAGCCAGCTGGGTCCAGCATCACACACCAAGGTGACCTACATTGTGTGTTCACCTTAGTGTTTGTTCATATTATATATATATTATGTTCATTAGTTTGTTTGTGTTCATGAAAAAATACAAGCGCTGCACAGATTTTCATGAATGTGTGCATGGCTGAGGAAGTGAGTAAATGTAAGGAAACAAGGTCTTTAAAAGATGAAAAGGAAGCTACACTACTGTCATAAAATATTACATCATCTGTTCATGGAGAAAGGGACAATGTAACTTTTGTAGAAAACATATACAAATCGAATTAGATGAAAGATGAAAAGGAGGTGATGCAAATCTGAGAAAAGAAAAATGAAATGTGGCTCTGCAGTTTTAAGTAAGATTTTAAAATATTAACATGCACAGTGTCAATTTAGATATTTGTATATGTCATCAAATATATCAAAATATTGATTATAAAAACATTCACAGAACATTATTGCTGCATTATGCATGCAAACTACAACATTTAAAAAATGAGTGACAGTGTGGAAGCCGCTTCAGCAGATATCTCTTTTTGCTATCCTTTTTTGCTTTAAGAACATTTATTAACAGTTTTAGCAGTTAATGGAAATGTCAGCAAATGTCAACATTAATAAGCAAAGTAAATGTATTTCCATAGGAGAAAGTAATTCAGAATGTAAACGTTAATAAGTACATGAATAGAAGCTTCACCTTATTCCTCAGCTTTGGCATCGTTAGTGAGTTGTTCTATTTTTGTATTGTTTCTTTGACTGCAAGTTGTCCTTAAACGGGATCCAGGAAATCTTCACATCTAGTTCTGTGGCAATTGCTTGAGAGAGAGAGAGAGAGAGAGAGAGAGAGAGAGAGAGAGAGAGAGAACGCAGAGGAAATGAAAATGACTAAGCAAAAGAAGACATTTATCATCAAATGTTGACACAAATCTAGACATTTAATGACATTGTTCAAGTTCCATAAATTTGTGCTGCTGAAAAAGCAAGCACAATAAATCACAAATATCCAGCTCTACCGAGACTCTGTGGCCTTCGACCCAGACCTGTCAAATATTCTCTGCAAATTGGAAAAAATAAAAATTAAATTATAGTAAAGAAAAGTGTTGTTTACCTTAATTACAACATATTTGTTTCACTTTCCTTGATATTTCATTTTCATAGGAGAGGAGCTTCGTGTTTAATTGCATAATTCTATTCTATATTACAGTAGAATTGTTTTTCCTACTTTCCAGATAGTCACTGGTTTTGTTCAAAGTTGGTACAAAAATCAACTTGTAGAGACCTGAAATAAGATAAGCAAGCCATCACAATGAACATGACATCTATAAAAATGTTTTGTTAAATTTACTTAATTTGACCGATCCAAGAAAATATGGACAAAAGCTGCATGGAAGAGAATATATGTCTCTGCCAGGAAATATTTCCCTAGGAGAAAAGAATGCTTTAACTGAGAAATTAAACTGGCTGTGACTTCACAATTGTACATACATGTAACAAGCAAAACAACAAAGGTGGGTGTATCACCTAGATATTTGCTTTTTGAAAGATTAAGTGATTTGGCAAAATAACACAAAAACTGTAGGGTAATGTATTGTAACACAAGAACTATACAGTTGTATATTTTGGAAAATGGCTGGCAGTAACATAATCTGTATGCAAGAAGTATTTATTGGCCTCAAACATGCAAAATCACTGGCATGGTCCTTTAAATCAGTTCAAATGATATAATGCTTCACATCAGAATATAAATCATTTTGATCACATCAACAGTAGAATCACAAACAAATGCTGTAATGTGATTTGGCTTTAATATCCACATTTTCCTGAAAAAAATTTAATCAAAGAAATATGATGCTGCTATGATAAACAGATTTTACCATCTGCACACTGCTTTGGTAAATGCAAATAGAATTTTAAGCTATAGTGGAGTCTTTCACAGATTGTTACTATGGCACATTAAATCTTGGAATTGAGGCCTGTTATGAGTGATAATATTATTGTCTGAACAGAGAAAAAGTTTTACTAAAATTTACCATTTTCATTGCAGACTAGATCAATAAACATTTAATGAAGTCAAACAAAATGACATTAATTCTAATGAAGCAAGAGTTTGATTTGAGAATTACAACCATCTTACAACATCTAACAAATCATTCATCCATCATATTGGCTTGGAATGAAAATGAAGATAAAACCTCTTTGTGCCCAATGTAGGCTACAACAATTCATCTGGACCATGGAAAAGAAGCAACTAATCAATGATACATGACTGTAATACTCATGTTTATTAATAATGCACTATTATTAACATTTGCCTGTTTGGTAAAGCTTATAAATGAGACTCTTCAGGATTAAACAATGGCAGCTAAGAACAAACAAGTCCCTCACCACCCACCCTCCCANCCCCCACCCTCTCTCTAGCTTCATCATTATCCTAAGTGACATTAAATATTAATGAAGCAGCACTTGCCACATATTTGCATTGAAGCAAAGGGGAAAAAAACTGAATGAATAAAGGAGGATGAAAAGGTAATGTCATGAATCCATAATGACTGGGTTTGAAGGCCCAAATGCACATGATGTAGAAGACATAGAGAAACAAATTTAACAGGGAACACACATATAAACAGAACACAGGTCATTACACAATGTAATTCTAGACACATTAATTTCCCATATTCAACAAACATGTAAGTTAATGGTCTGATCTTGGAGTCTGTTGCTCTTTACACAGTGCAGTGTTGTGCCATGACAGACATTGTATATCATGCTCATTTACTTATATATAATATTTCAAATATTTATTGGAAATGTTTAAATTTCATAACAGAGGTCATATTAAATTTCTTTTTTATAATAGTTTTTCTACTTAAAAACTCTGGCACATCACTGTCACGTAGGTTCAAGTGTATATGTAACAGGAACCATTAGAGTCAACCAGTACAAGTACATCTGATTAAAAACTTATGCTTTTTTTTTTTTTTTGAGAATGAATCAATCTGAAACGTATTTTAATGAGGTTTTGTTTGGTTAAGGAGATGAAATGCAGCTTCTGGACTTATTTTATTTTGTCTTTTATTGTAAGGCGGATTTAGTGGTTTTATGATTGTAGCATGTTTGTAGCCAAATGCTGTGGTAACGTGAGCATAATGAAATTTCCGAACAGGATGGCACCCATAAAACTATTTTTGGCTCTTAACTGTAATTGTTTTTGAAGTTTTGAAGTTTATTTTTTGATTTGAAATTAATTTTTTTTTTTTTTTGTTTTTTTTTTAAAATATAGTTTCAGTGAAATAAAATTGCAATTTTTCAACATTTTTCAACATTCAGTCACTTTTGAGCTGTGGCCATTTGGGGATATTATTGAATTGAGTTAAGTAATATGATAATAGATCTGAGTGTGTGAGTGTGTGTGTGTGTGTGGGTGTGTGTAATCTGTAAGTTTCTCCCTATTGTATTACATTTATTTGTTTACTTCATTGTTTCCTTCACTGCTTTCCTCGTATGATTGGTTTTCACACCATCTCCAACATGCTAATGAAGTCTTTGTGAATAGAAATAGAAATGACTGGCTGAATGGCAGTTTGATTATTTCTGCATTTCTGGATGTTTGGATGTTACCACAACTGAAAACTCTCTGGGAGCCAAATTTGTTATTGCTTGTTATATTGCTTGTGGAGTCCCTGAATTTATATTAAAATATGACAGCAATTTTGAAACCTTTTTTATTGGAACTGAAACTGCTTTCAGAAAAACCTAATTTGAAATAAACACACAAATGTAATCCAAACCCTAACTGCATTTTCTAAAACTCATATAAATCAAAACAAATCAAAGTCATTTAATATTCAAAGCTAAAATATATCAATTGAATTCAGTTGCAAAGCATATTAAATGGAGAACAAATGTAAATTTCAAAACTAGGAAATCAAATGCATTTGCTATTGCCATAATCTATGTTTGTGCCTTACTGTTTATGTGTGCAAGAATGTGTGTGTGTGTGTGTGTGTGTGTAGGTGTATGTACAACTCTTTTCTTGTTTACTTTTTGCTTTCTCAGTATGCTTAAGCACCTCTCTGTGAAAGTGTGTGAGTGTGTGTATGCGTGAGTAAGCACACATCTGTGTGCACATCAAGGCTCTTCTTGCATAATACATGATGGCAGTGTGTTTGAAGGCCATACCTTTGAGCATATTTCTATTATTTATTGATGTATTTGTTACAAAGAAAAGGAAAAACAATGAGGGCAGAAAAAAGTCATAAAATGTCGAATGCCAGGTGATTGTTCTTTTGTGTGTGTGTGTGTGTGTGTAAGTGTCTGTGTGTGTGCCTACCAAGCTGCTAGACCGCCAGAATGTCATTTCAAATGCACATAGTTAATTAACATAGTAAATATAGTTAACAAAAGCACCTGTTTCCATGGAAACAGTGAATGGAGTTCATGATCATATGCAAGAATGTTTCATTTTCCATCTCTCTCTCTCTCTCTCTCTCTCTCTGGATGTCTTTCTGTCATTCATGCACACACAAATACAATGATGCAAACTTGCATATTGACATTTTGCAGTACCAGCATGACTCATACAAATACAATAATTGTCTGAGTATTTATTATGTACTGTGCCTTTAAAATTGCTGTGGTACTAATACCTATATTATAACTTGAGGGGGTTGTGAGAAAGTGACATCCTCATTATAACAACTGTATAACTACAACTAAACAAGAATATAAATACTATTACAGCTGCAACTACAGCTATTTAATAGGCAGGGGAGCTGTTAGAGGGGGACACACTAAATGATTCAGGGCTCCCACAACTGAATGAGAGCCCTCGAACATGTCCAGGATTATAGATATTTAATGGGTCTGAGCTATTTTTGAGGTGGTCCAAAATTTGTATCAACACTATAAGTATGGTATGTGAACACTAGTGTTCAAAAGTTTTCTCTAGTAACCAGTAAGCTTTTAAACATGATTAATTAACCATGATTTTATCATTAGGACAGAGTAATGATGGCTGAAAATGAGGCTTTGCAGTTTTATATGAATGATTAATCATAAATCAGTACATTATTAATAGTCATTCACAATATTGCTAATGTCTTGGCTATTTACTGTATTCATATCAATTTAATTCCACCTTTGGTAAATAAAACTATTAGTTTCTATCTAAAACATGAAAATTTCTGGGCGATTTTAAACAAGTGTATAATAGGCATAAGTGAAGTGCCTACACTTTCAAGTATACAGCATGTACTGTACACGTACAAGTACAAATATGTCAGATATTTCACTTCGAACTGTTGCCTTTTAAGTGAAATGAGACAGAATATATCCTCAGTGGAACCAAGATAAACTTTGAAGCAAATTTTCTGTCTACTTACTGCAAATATTTTCAGTGACTAAGCACAGAGAAATTTATTCAAATTTAACTGAGGCATAGTCATAAATTGAAAGAAAGATTCAGATTTGTCCACCAGAGGGACCTATTGTGTTGTGTAGTTGCTTGTGTGTTTAGCTTTGAGATAAACTGGGGCCAGAATCATACAAAGCCCTGCAAAATGACTGTCTGAGGAAGAAGCAGATGCTTTTCTGAAAAATATGACGTAAAACTAAAATAAATAAATAAATAAATTAATTAATTAATTTAAAAAAAAACATAACTGACAGCAATATATTTATCTGAAAAAGACTCTGTCCAGGTTTGTAAGCTGTCAGACCTCATTGCAAAGAATCCAGCGCATGTTTAGGTGGAAACAGACATTTAACTATGAAGAAATATAACAAGTAATCCTTTTTTTTTTTTTTATAACCATCTCCCCGTGTTTTCTACACCCCCCCCACACCAGTAACCTGCTCCACACTAATCAACATAATGAATTCCTCCAGCATGCCTTGCCTAACGGAATCAATTATGTGTAATAAAAATATATGGCAATAAAATAACTAGCATTGCTCAGTAATTTAGCTGGACAGTCCCCAAAACAACATTCAAGCATGCAGGTTGCCTCAGTATTTATGCCAACAAATTGATGATAACTTTCATTGTTTTACTTCTTATTGGAGTGAAAAACACTTGTCAGAGAGAGAGGATTTGAGTTTAACATACATTATCAGAGAATGGACATTAAATGTCATAAATCTACAGTATAAATATCAAGGATAACACAATTAAGTCCAGGACTTATTTCAATAAGTAATGAGTAAAAATAGCATGAGTTCAATTACAAAAAAAGCAAAAAATAAATAAAAATAAGCCTCCAAATTTCCAATTAGTGACAAAGCTTTCTGTTTTTTCTGCACGTGTGTGCATAACATAAGGAGTTAACTCACTTCTCCTCCTCCCTGCTCATGTGTGTGATGTGTGTATATTTCTACATTAATAAGCAGGCTGGAGATATGCATTAGACTCCATTAGCACCTCTTTCTCCCCATGGGCTCCAACTTACTATTCCTGTCTTGTTCATGCCTCTGATGCAATAACCACAGACAGACGTACAGAAACTGGCATAGAAGTGGCTCACTGTCAGAGGAATTCAGTATCCTGCAAAAAAAAATAAATAAATAAAAAATAAAAATTGTTTGGACTGTGTTGGGAGGCAAATAATGAAATATGAGAGTTTTAACTTATTTTATATAAGCCATAACCAACAGATTGCATGACCCATAGACTGAGCCCTGGCTGAAAGGATTATTTGACTGACATCTGAGCACCAGCTTGGCTATCATCCAAACACTGCTGACAAGCATGGCTGCGCAAACTTTCAAATCCGTCATGCGTGCACAGTATCAAACTGGAGCGCTCTTCAGCAGAAACTCCCTAACAAGTCAACTGGCATCAGATTTTAGCTTGAGATTTATGTTTTAGATCTCTTTCCAGTTTGGTGAATATCTCAGACAGAGGTGTGCAAATATTTGGCTTGCATAAAATAATGTTTATTTATTTATTTATTTTTTTGAACATTGCTAAATATAGCAAGTCTGTTTCACCACAGGAGCTTGTGCTTTCATTAGAGAACATTAGAGGGCAGTGCCTTTACATAAAGAAGCAAAGAGGCATTCATAGCCAGAACCCTTTGAAACAGACAGGAGAGGTAGAGAGCTCTGAGTGTTAATCATTCCCTCTGTGAAGCCTGCTGTGTTTCCACCTTCATGGACAGAATAAACACGCTGCTTTGACCTGCTGTGTTATTTCCAGTGGTCATCATTATGCTCACTTATAGTGAAGACTGAGAGAGAGAGAGAAAAATCGAAGACAGTAATAGTCTTTGCCAGTGGTCATCAACTAGCGGACTCCGGTCCAGATCTGGACCCAGAGAGGCTTTTATCCGGACCACTGACTATTTCTTGTGATACTAATATAAACTTATATTAAGGTTAGGATAATTTTCAGCAGGCACAGTGTAGACAGCTCATCTGGGGGCTCTATGGGTCCTCTGGCTGAAACCTCTTGTCCAATTGAGTTAAGACTCACTGTGTCCTGAAAATTAGCTGAGCAGATGCGCTAGCAACGAAGTTGCCTAATGGCTTGCTCAAAGATCAGAAAAGTTGACCACAAAAACCAAGAGTTCAAGGATGAGTGGACGTATTGATAAAGATTCTCAGGTAGTATCATCTAGGCGGTAAATATGTTATATGAAAACTCAGTCAGGTCAACTGGATTCATTGAGTGGACATAGCTTTCATTCTTCCAGCAGCAAACGCTAAAAGACCCGTGTGTTTCATCTGTTCCGAGTCTGACCATCATAAAAAGTGGCAACGTTAAATGCCATTATGATACAAAACATTAAAAAAATTGAAGAAACCTTCCCACAACAGTCCGAAGTAAGGGTCAGAAAAATAAACGAACTCAGAGCCCAGTACTTTATTTTTAAGATAAAGTTTTACATTATTGAGTTCATGTTTGAAAATATACTTGTAACTAAGAAAAGCACTTTAGTTGAAAATGTTTAATAAAATGTTGAAGTTGACACTATATATTTTCCATGAAGCCTTCTGAATCATAGTTATGTGTAATATCTTGTGGTTATGGACCCCACAGGGAACTGGACCCCCCTGAATTTTAGTTGAATGCCCCTGGTCTATGCAATGAGTGGAGGGGAAAGAGAACTCATAGACAATTTATCTGTGTCAGTGTTAGCTGTTCAGAGACAAGCGGTGTAGAATATGTTCTGTCAGAAGATTTAGGACAGAGGGAAGACAATAGAGAGGGAGGAATAACCCAGATAGAAGAGTGTGAATGCCAGTGGTGGTCCACAGATCATGTCAACATGTCAAGACAAACATTGTTTGTAACAGTAAGCTGTCCCCGCAATCTGAGATAAGCAGAAAACCCCCCAAAAGATGTCATGTGGGCCACTTTTGTTATTTCTAAAGAGCATTTGTCCCAGAATAGTTAGTCACACATGTAGCAAAACCCCATGTACCACAGTATTACATTCTGTGGACAAAACCTATATTTAGATTTGGTCTAGACGTGCCTTTTATTTTGATCAATGGCCCTGTCTAAGTCAGTTCTAGCATGAGTATCAGGATTAGGATGAATCCCTCTGTAAGACATATCTGCATCATTATGCGCTCACACAATGCCATACCCAGATTCTTGCTGAAACATGTGGAGTGATGACAGAAAAGAACGCTCACGGAGGAATAGAAACTGTGTTGCTTCCTGCCCATGTAGTTGGGGTTGGAAGGTAACAAATGATAAGTACTCTTAATGCTGTAACTGAATAGGTCTTTTTTTTTTTTTTTTTTTTTGCCTATAGTACTTGTACATTTTTGAGAACATTCTAAAATTGGTAGACCAAATCTGCTTTCACTCGAATGTACTATTTCACATTTTGGGCTCAACTACTTTTGGAAATACAGGAATTGCAGTGTAGCCTGTAGTTATGCTGTGATGACACGATCTAAGAGGATTTTGCGCTGAAGATTTCTTTGAAGCTCTTTTCTATCAGAAAACAATGTGTGTTAGAATATTCTTACAAAGAAAAAAGGGGGCAACTTTAAAGAGCATCATAAATTTGAAAGAGATTTATTGTCAGGGCAGTTTGATAGTTACTGTCACAATGTCACATTGGCCTTTTCACAATGGATATATGACTAAGCTGCGTTACAAAGGTATTTTTGTACTTTTTCTTGTAATTTTCAACACAGGTAATTACTTATAATTGATTTAATTGTCACTTTCAGCTGTGGTTCTCAAACTGAGCCAAGTCTCACCTTTGAGCAAACCAAAACATAAAGCCACCTCACCATTAAGTCACCAACTCAAAATAGAATCACAGAAAACCCTCGTGTGCTCAACTAGATTTAGTAGAATGGAAGTACAGTACATAGTTTGAATATTAATTAATAAAACAACAACAACAACAACAACAACAACAATAATAATAATTGAAAATAACTATTTGAAATTCATTGGATTTGTGAATATTTGCCACAATGACAGAATTTCTATAGATTTCAGTTGTTTTGATTCTCTGCTGAAATTTCCAGTCATCTCAAGTACCAGTGGTGGTACATGTACCACAGTTTGAGAACCACTGACTCACAGTACTTTAATTTGTTAGGATTTTGTAGCACTCTATCTTTCCTGCTTGCGGTGCATATTCACACACAAAGATAAAGGCAAAGACATACAAATACACCACTTGTCTGGTCACTTGTGTTCTTAGGGACATAGTGTAGCATTTTATCAGCATTTCAGAGTCTGGCAGTAGGTGCCAGAGGGTGAAGAACATACACAGGCATGCTAAGTGGCATGACAGATGAGAGCTATCAGAGACCATTCCTCTGGGTCTCGTCCAGGCCAATTCAGAACTAACACACCAAACATGAAATGCACAAAAAGCACACATAGGATGACACCATCCTGGCTTATTCTCTTTTAAACGCTCATAAATCTCCTTACTTTACACAAATATGTTATAAAACTAGTTTGTGAAATAATACATATTTAGAATAAGGATTCCCTTTCAAAACATTGACTGTACTCTAAATGTTCAAACTGTCCTTTGAGAAGCAATTATTACAAAGAAATATATTCAGAATATTTCGCCAAAGGCCTGGATTTGGCAGTACACTTACATACAACTCAGACTGGCATTTACTCTTGTGGCACTTCACACAGAACAATGCCTCCTGGACTTGTCAAGTCTGTGTAGCAGTAGAAATCACTCCAGGATAAATTATCACACTAAGTCTGAGATCAAAGGCATCCCAACAGCAATCAAATTGACCTGCTTGACCTAAAGCTGTCAGCATGTAAGAGTGGTTGAAGGCATTGCTGTGGTTGTGTGTATCTGTGTATGTGCTAAAGAAAGAGATGGGATTAAAAAAAAAAAAAAAANTAAAAAAAAAAAAAAAAGAAAAAGAAAGAAAATGTTTAAGTCAAACCATGATGAATAAATACATAATTTTACATGGAGCTGTTAAGTATTTGGCAGGATTTTCTGGGTAAATACATTCAGGAAATTAAAAGTTTACAATGAGTAAATAATTTCATACAATATTATTTCATGCAACTGGTGTATTCAACACAGCTTACTGGTGTGCACAGAAAAAAGGAGTGAAGAGGGCAATAGAGGAAGCAAAAAAAAGAAAGGAGAAAAGACACTGAATGAAGTTTACTGAAATAAAATGGAGAAATGTGGATAATTGGTCACACAGTACAATGAACACAGCGAAGACACCACCACGCAGGGGTGTGTGAAGAGTATCTGAAAATCTCTATCAGAATCCATCTCACAGGAGAATCAGACATAATTATTGTGTGGGTTTATCTGATCTAGATGGGAGGTTCTTGAAACAGGCTAAACAGGCTTGTTTAGATTCCTACAGATACAGAATCAGTGTGGTAAATTAAGTATGGACAAGTGATTACAGTAGTCACAGAAATGATGATGAAGGGAAATGTTCTTGTATCATGATCATGAAAGAAACTAAAGTGATAAATATGTGTGTTTACCTGATGATGCAGGTAAACACACAGGGCTCAAAAGTTGTTGTGCAAAGCATAAGAAATATTGTGGGATATTCTTCCAGTGTGCCAAGGTCAAATTCAACTGGAAAAACCTGGAAAACCTCATCAACATAATCTTAGCACAACTGAAGAATGTCATAAAAAGTGTGTGCATGTGTGTGTGTGTGTGGNCATCAACATAATCTTAGCACAACTGAAGAATGTCATAAAAAGTGTGTGCATGTGTGTGTGTGTGTGTGTGTGTGTGTGTGGGCGCGCCTCTGTTTGTGTGAGTTTGTCCATCACATTTGACCACCCAGCTTTGCTCCATTATTTGGACCACTTCCCATGTGTGCGCTTAGCTGATGTTTCATCACACATTTTATTTCACACTCTGCCACCTAAATCACCAAGGTGACAGGGAACTGCAGTAACACCAGTACCATGGAGTTGTATACAACAACAAATCATGACATAGAAATGACCTTGGTTATTGCAGTGCCTTCCTATCGATGGGCCTGACTTACTTCCTGATACACAAAAGAAATTATTTCCCCCACTTCAGTTTCTTATAGATAACAGAAGGGAATTAAAAAAATAAAAATGTCTGGCCTGTCTGTGCCAAGTCTGGAAATATGGGGTAAGTTGGCAATTGCCATCTTCCTCTTCATATCACTCTTTCCATCTTTTCTCTTCCTCTTCTCACTGCTTCATGGCCAGCACAAAGCCTAAGTCTGAAATCTCCTCTGTCTGAGTGACAGCAGTGAGTTTATTAATGTGTCTGTGTGCACAAGTGTGTTTGTTCTGTTTGCCTTTTTGTGGTTCTGTATTTTTCTGTTCGAATATGTGAGTGTGTATGTTTGTGTATGCCATGTTCATGTGTGTTTTATGTGTATATGTGTGTGTGTGTGTGTGTGTGTGTGTGTGTGTGTGTGTGTGTGTGTGGACAGACAGCAGACTTTGAGCAGAGCTGGACAGCCTGTCTGTTGCTGATAGGAGAGTTTCTCCCCTGACACTTTCTTCAGGGAGGTGCTGATGGATCAACTCATCTGAGTGACCTTGATCCAACAACAAAACCTTCACATCTTGTTTCCTCTGAAGACATGTGCCTCATAGTTAATCACTTCAGCTTAATTTATCAACTGAAAAATTAGCCATGTGATAAACATACTGCTTGTGTCAACGTGATTCACAAGCATATGTGTGCCAAATGCAGAACTGTGCATTAGTCATGCCATGTGTTTTGTTTCTTTGCAGTATAATTTCTTTGGAACACATTGTTCACATCTTGGAATTTGATGGTCATCTGTTGACATCAAAACCGCAAGATGTCAGTCTGAACTCTGATGATGAGTCATGTCTAATTGCTGATGTGTTTATTTTCATAGAAATAAATGTCAGTATGGTATAATTAAGACCACACATTTCAAATCAGAGAGGAATGTTTTACGTCAAAATGCTACTGATGTAGTGCACATGTTGCTATTTGATACCTGTCTGTGTATATGTGTGTGTATATGTGTGGCTCGTTGGTTTCATTGAGAAGCAGGAAGCTGATGCCAAGGCTCTAATACCAAACAGAGCACTGTGTATGTCTGTGTGTGTGTGTGTGTGTGTGTGTGTGTGTGTGTGTGTGTGTGTGTATACATGCTCAGTTACTTTTCCAACAAAAGCCAAATGTTTAACACCTGTGTCACCCTGTGCACAGTGCAATTAAAATCCAATACTCTCTAGGAGTCCATAACATGCTGGGTTTACTGAAAACAAAGAGCTCAAATGGCCAACAGATAAAGTGGAGCCAACAGGTTTTATTGAGGAGCACAACAACAAAATTAACCTTGTGATAAAGCAACAACAGGTTTTATTGAAAATGCAATCATGGAAGTGTTACTGCAGACATATGTGAAAATGTTTTAGATGACTGGAGAAGCATTTCTGCAAAAACTGCTGTCAGATCAGCTGCACAGATATTCAAAAGCCTACTCGCAGATGGAAATTCCATGGAGGAGAATCAGGCTGTTCATTATCAGAAGCAATGAAACATGTATAAGAGATTGATGTGAAATAGGCACAAGCAGTCATCTTCTAAGATTAAACATAACTGAGAAAGGAGCAGTAATGTGAGCACATGGAGAAAATAAAGGGTGTGATCAAATGGTGTGTCAAAGTTGCTTAGAAAAATACTTACATTAAAACAATTAAGATGAAAAATGTGTGATTTCCCAGTCATAGCTAATAGTGTGTCAGCTTTATTAGAACCCATAAAGGTCTCCGGCAACAAATGAGTATTTCAGCTATAGGTTACAACATAACCAGATACTAAAATGTTCAGTGTCTAAATATATAAACTGACATTAGCAACCACATCTTCCTGTATGTCACTTGCATATCACTATCTGCTGATGATGATGATATGAAGTTGCATAAGTATCCTTGTTGCATCCTGTAAACTCTCTGGTTTCCACTGAAATGAGGTTATCACTCAGCAGTGATGTATCTCATTTTAAAAAGTGTTTGCTGTCTTCTCATGTTAATGCTAAATTTCACCTTTTGAACCACCATCTTCTAGTGTTTTCTGAGTTAATTAGTCTGACACAGTGACCTTTTGGTGAACTTCTGTGTCAAGCAGAGAGCAGGAGCAAAAGACTACATGCAACTAAACAGTGAGAAATCAGAGTAAATTATTAAAATTATGTATATGGTTTTTCATATTTACTATTGGTTCAGTGTTAATTAATGATCCCTCTGTGGTCTTTTAGTAAAATCAGGTGCTGTAGATGGTGTGGGGCTGATGAATGTCTTAACCTTTCTGTTTATATAGCTACTGTAAGTGGTAATTGGTGATGCTCCTGTCTACCACCATTTGTCAGAAAAGGTGAAAAGTACTCAATTTTTCAGAAAAGGTGAAAAGTACTCCCTGGCAAACCCTTCTCGCTTTGACAATGGGAAAATAGCAGTGGTACAAGACTGGCAGATGCTCATGGACCTGCAACAAAAGCTCAGTTTCCCAGCAGAAATCACCACAACAAAGCTCAGGCCTGACATTATGCTGTGGTCCTCCACACAGCGTATAGTGTACATCATTGAGCTAACAGTGCCCTGGGAAAATGCTGTAGGTGAAACCTATGAGAAAAAGCTGACAAAGGTACTCTCACTGCAGAAGCCCAAGGGAATCTTGTGGTCCGGCCTTAGAACTTGGTTGTAGAGGTTTCATTGCATCATCTACCCTCAGCGTCCTCAAAGAAATAGGAGTGAGAAGCCAAGCCATCGGCAAGCAATTAAAGCCTTCTCGGCAAGAGCCTAAAACTCAAGCCAATGGCTGCGGATGAAGAGACAGGAAACCATCTGGGCTCTAAAACAACATCATGGTGGTNCAAGCCAATGGCTGCGGATGAAGAGACAGGAAACCATCTGGGCTCTAAAACAACATCATGGTGGTGTCGTGGGGGGGTGGACCTAGGATATCAAGAACCACACCCTCTGAGGGTGTTGTGGGATAATTGATGAAACAACGAGAGACCCAAAGATGTCGTCATCATCCCAGTCATATGAACAACATCTGTGTGTGTGTGTGTGTGTGTGTGTGTGTGTGTGTGTGTGTGTGTGTGTGTGTACATCTGTGGGATAATAACATCAAGTCCTTCTACCAAGCAAACAAACTGAGTGGAATGATTTGCTTTGATGCACAAAAACTGTATACTTAGCTCGTTATTTTCTCTTGGAAAATTTATTCAAACACCCTGTCGATGATGCCAAAAGTTCACATTTATATGGAACTTGCATCAACATATACTCTGCTCTGCTTGATTTCAAACACAATATGATAATTAAAACATCTTAGTTTGTATGAGCAGAGTGGTCCCAAAAGTGGAATTCTGGGACCTCCAGAGGGGGTTCTCAACAAAATGAAGACTCATTCAATATTATTCATTTATGGAACCATAAACACAGCATAGCTTCCATTATTGCTGCAATATCCTACAGTAAATACAGGCTTGCAACCTTGCAACACAGGCTTGAAGCAATAATTATCATTATCATTATTATGTTTTATATAATAAGTAACTATTCTGCATGTTAAGATAAGCTGTGACAAAATAAAAACAATTCGTATGATCACTTTTAATTCACTGTAAATCACAGATGCATTATAAGCTGGGGAGTTTTCACCATAATTACTGTACTTTTATGCATGACCACAAAGTATTTTACAGTGTAAATAGGGGTCCGGATTAAAAGGTATGGAAAATACGAGTTAAAACGTACAAGTATAATCTGCTCCACGTTACTTCATCAGTGCACTCCATCCACCTGAACCTGCGCCCTAAGCTTTTGAGGCGCCGCTGAAAGCCAGCGCTGGTGACAGGGTCACTTCTAAACGCCTCCCTTATGGAGGAGGCAACGACTCGATAAACGGGAACTTCACCGGGCTACTTTAATGCCAGACTGCATGTCAGAGGCTCTATAAATACAAAGATCTCCCGGATCGCACAGTTGACATTTTTTTTTCTGCGCAAAAGTGCGATGAATCATTGAATTCAACGATCCTCTCTGGGTAGATGTGGTACATAAAGTAGGTCCAAGTGAAGGACCTGTGCGTGTGTCTTTGCGTGAATTTGCACTCCTAGAATAGAAAGCCAAAGGCAGAAGAAGAAGGAGAAGGAGAGAGGCGGGATCAGATTGTGCCTTGAAATCCAGCAGGGTGAAGCAAATAGATCGTCTGTAAGGGATCGATCAGCAGTTCGCGCTGCCTTTGTGGATTTGATGGATGTTTGATCAGTGGATGTGATGCCCATATATATCATCGACCGAAAATTTCCCGACACATCTGGTAAGTCGCTCACGCACCCTGAGTGTGAATTGCAGCGCAGTGCCATCTGTGCGCGCATGCGTCTGTATGTGTGTGTGCGCGTGTGTATGCGTGTGAAGAGTGTCTGATTATGCATTTGCGCGTGTGTACGCTGAGAGTGTAACACCGGGCAGCGTGCACCAGTTGATCTTGCCATCCCTCTTAGAGTTTCCGATGTGCAACAGGAGATGAGGAGCTGGCACGCACGCACCTATCTGTGTCTTATTCTGTTGCAAACCGTGCGTACTGCAGTTAGAATATTTTAATCACTTCTGTTTTATCACCAAGGTTCTCGAAAAACACTTTTTTCCCCCTTTAATTCTCTATCAAATTCACAGGGTAGAGCGTGTGCGATATTGCATAAGCTCACTTCATGGTATGATCTCCAGCTCTTTATGACGGGCAATGTTGCTGTGAGTTTTGTGTCACATTCTTTTAAAAGTTATTTATGTTACTATGAGCATTAAGACAGCGATTTAAATCTAAAATAAATAAATAAATAATATTCGCGGCCTAATCATAAAATTCAGATCGAGGAGAAGGTGTTCAAGTTAAAGTAGGCCATATCCTGATACTTATTCAGACTTAATTGGCTACATGGTGTGTTCAGGGCTCACATGGAAAAAAGTGAGTTCTTGGAAGTACTTTCATGTAGTTGTGTGTGTGTGTGTGTGTGCGCGCGCGCGACGCATGGCTGTTTTCAGAAGTCTGAGTGAATGATGTGTTTAATTTTAAAGTGGTGTGTGGTCACAAGACATAGGTATTGTTTATGTTTCAAATATATCAACTGGTGGAGAGAGAGAGAGAGAGAGAGAGAGAGAGAGAGAGAGAGAGAGAGAGATTAGTTTTTTGTTTTTCTTTGTATTTGGAGACTTCGTTTTGACAATAAACTAACACTAATTTTCATAAAATCAAATACAATCTGAATAAAATGAGGAAACTACAACCACAGCAGCAGCATGGGCAGAAATTACAGACCAAAAACCCACACAAATAAAGCACTCCTCCCCATACAAACTCCAAGTGCTACCACTGGACATCCTTAATGCATTTTATTTGGTAGATAGGATAGGATGTTGAGAGCTAACAATAATTACTTTCTATATGTGTGTGCATTCTATGTAGATTGTTTGCTCACTTAAAGGTTATGTCCACAGTGCCTAATTCTCACTGAGCTGTGCTCAGTAAGTGCACATATGAGAGCGTGTCTGAGAAAGTCTCTAAGTGCAAGTCCTTCAATTCATGCCTTGCATGCCTCAGTATACTGAGAACGGAGTCACTTACTTAAGATGATTTAGGACTCCTCAGTGTCCCACACTGTTTTTATACACATATTTCTTTCCCCTTTTGTCCCCCCCTCTCCTACACTCACTCATGTTCACATTCCTTCACTCCATCTCTATGTCCTTCGCCTTTTTAATAATGTTCAGTGTCGCTCCATTCCTCAGCATGCAACATGTCAAGAATTAAAGCGACTGGATATAATGTACGGCCTCTCAATGCTGACATGCACACAAGGTTTCATCAGAGCAGTGGTGCTGCTGTCACTGTGACATGTTTGCTCACAAACAAAAAGGAGCAAAGCTGACAAAAAAAAGATCTGTGCCCAGGAGGAGAACTGTTGTCTGGAAGTTTGACTCATGTCACTGTGCTGTCTCATCACCTCTTTCTGTGCTTTCACTGTGTCATTTTACTGCCAGCATTTTTTTTTTTTTTTTTTTTTTTTTTTTTNTTTTTTTTTGTGTCTTACCCCCTAGTGTAATTCAGTCAAACTAATACTCACAGGGAATAATATCCATTACATATAGGACCACAACTCTTCTATAGCGAGTCGCATAATGTTAATGTTTAGGCTGTGTTTGTATGTTTGTGTGTGTGCGCTTGAAGGTGCAAATAATGTGTCTTTGCTTGGTCAAAGGAAGCGAAGGAACCTTTGTACCCTCGTCCGGGTGTTCATATCTAGCTAACACATAGCTAACACACACACACACACACACACACACACACACACACACACACACACACACACACACACACACTTTTACAAGCTACTGCATGAGGTGCCTGTGCAGGTGTGTGTGTGTGTGTGTGTGTGTGGCATTGGTAAAGGATTAAGGATTAATTGCCTTCAGACATACAATAGATTTAACTGCTTGCTCCATGAACTTTGCGAAGTGCTCACTTACCCCCAGAGAGGAAAACAATACTCACCAGTAAGAAGCAGAGAGGTTTGCCTTATTTTCTGCTCTTTAGAAGGTGTTTTTGTCTGGAGTGCACTGCCATTAGAGGGTAAGAATTTTCTGTCTCCTCTTAATGCTCTCTTTTTGCTGGAGTGCTAGATTAAAAAAACACAATTTGTCTTTATTTTATTATTTAATTTATTATTTAATTTTATTCTTTTGTTATCACTTCCACATGAAATTTGTCTCTTTTACTCTTTTCATGTTTTTAGATAACTTTTTACCTCACCAGCTGGTGACATAGCAGGCATTTGTTGTAGTGCTGAAATGACTAATCAATTAATCCATTATCTGATCAAAAGAAACTGTTTTTAGAAAACAACCAATGTGACAATAAACCCTGGCATTTGAAAAAACCTGAATTGATAATTAAAGGAATGCTTAATTGCAGCCATGATCTGTTTATTCTTAACAGAACAGGTAAATGGAATGAAAACTCACTTCCACTGTTTGAGCATAATTGAAATGACTGTTCTCTAAATGTAAAATCTGAATCCTCCTCATTGTTCTGTTGCTCTCGTGTCTCCACAGGTGAGTTGATACAGCCGGCAGCTGAAGGAGGAGATCTGAGAATGACAGAGACCAACCCCCCCAAGTCGGCTAAGAAGCCCCGCTGGACCTCTCTGGAGATTGGGCTCATTTCTATTGTCTCCTTGCTCTTCATCATCATTGTGGCCCTCATCATCCTCTTTGCTACACAGAAGAGTGGTGAGTACTGAATGTCAAACTGAGGAGCCACAATGAAAAATGAGCCCCTGTGTTAGACTATTCCTGTATATTGTACCTGCATGGAGAACCTGAAATGGATCTAATATATCTATGAATCTATTTTCAGTTGATGTGATGGTTTCACATGGTTCTTAATATTTAGTGAACCTGACAGAACTCCTGAAGACCGCCTCATTTAAACTGTATCCATGCATAGACCACCAAGCTCAGCTGAGCATGGTTAACTACTGTAGAACAGCAATTTGTACAAGTGAATAAAAAAAAAAAAATGACTTGTGTTTTTAAAGCATCGGGCAAAAGGACTATCAATGAGCCAGAGAGAAGAATGTAATGAACAAAGATCATTTTGTAGAAAGCTGTTTAAAGTCCTTTTCATATAACACTGAGAACCCCAAAGCAATGTGAAATCTTATATTTCAGAGTCAGAAAACAGTCAAATTGAACAACTTCTACCCCTCCAAGCCAATCTGACTTACCTGGAATTAGTATTTAAATATTTTTTAATCATCATTAAAATCAGAATATTGTTACGGTGCCCAGAAAAACACATGATATGTATTAAATCAGAGATCTTAAATTGATATCAATTTATTAAATTAAGTCTCAGCAATGTTGCTAGATGTCGCAACATTGTCACTCACTAGTCCCAAGGACACCAACCACATTCATTACAACCATGAGAACAAAATTGCGGATAAATTGTTTATTTAATGATCTATAGATTAATTATTGACAAATGAAACAAGTGTGAAGTGTCCAACAGGATAAGAACGCAATTACCTTTAGAGATAAATAATTTACACGATACACCAAAAACTGATTGGGTTGGCAGTATGTAGTGTGTGTGTGTGTGTGTGTGTGTGTGTGTGTGTGTTTGTGTAAGGTTAATAACATGGCTTTCTGTCTCATGCTTGATCAATGTATAAGCTGCTATGTCAGCAAAAACTTTAATGACTTTGTCTATTTGTGTATGTGTTTACCATGTGCACTTATAACACATGAAGCAGTGCATTTTAAGGTCACGTGGTAGTCTGTGTGTGTGTGCATTTGTGTATGTGTCAGATTCAGGCTGATTGACAGTTTGATTGACACCTAAATTATTTTCAGCAGAGAAGAGTAGGTACACAACACTAACTATTTTAGGATTGTATGTGTGAGGAGGATGAGAAAGAGGCAGAAGGAGAAGGAGAAAGTGATAGAAAATGGAGAGAGCACGTATCTGACATTATGACTAGTGACTGCATGTATCCTACTAAGCGATGATTTTCTTTTGCATTCTCCTTTAGATGAAATCTGCACCACAGCTGACTGCACACAGTCAGGTAAGCACCGTGTGTCTGTTTCTTCTCCTTATTGTTTCATTCTGAAGGCTTTAATTCATCTCAATGGAAGACAGAATGATAAAATTAAGACTTAGGGGCTTCAAATTGGGCTGTTCAGCTGAGAATATGTTGAAAA
This sequence comes from Lucifuga dentata, assembly GCA_014773175.1. Classification (NCBI taxonomy): domain Eukaryota; kingdom Metazoa; phylum Chordata; class Actinopteri; order Ophidiiformes; family Bythitidae; genus Lucifuga; species Lucifuga dentata. The sequence goes on from VXCM01003337.1 coordinate 99,216, forward strand.
ATTCATACATGAAGAAACAGAAGCATGCATATGTTTGCATATGTTAATTTTCCATAAATTAGTGCTGAATAATTGTACAAGAGGAGAGGAGCTTAAGCTCCAAGCAGGGAAATGTGTGCACAAAGTGTTATGGAACCAGTTTTACTATAATTAATAAATAAACATTATTCAAGGCCATTACTTCTGTGTGCAGTATTTCTGTCAATGGATTCATAATTGAGTCTGATGAGTCCAGTATCTTAATATTTGTTTCCAGGGGATAAGAAGATCTCTTTTTAATGCAATATGTATTCAAGAAAACCTGATTTTCTTCTCCCAGTTATACTCAAAATTAAATTATTTTAAAGTCAATCAGTTCATATTTCATAATATATATATATATATATAGGGGAGCTTTGAGAACTCTAAAGGTTGATAATTCCATTCCTGGTTTCCAGTACTGAGGTTATGACAATTTATTTTTACATGCATTTTTGTGAATCAATATCCAAGTTCAGTCAAGTTTGACAGACAGCCTTGTCACAGGAGATCTCTCTGAGGCCTCATTTTATTTGGAGGAAATCCAAAAATCTGAACACTTCCTTTCATTTATTGACTGACAAATTTTTGACATACTACTGTCTTCTTCAATTAATCAATATATGAAAAATGATTTAGACTAGAGTACTTTTAGGCTTTAGATGTAAGAATTAAGATGACCCATGATCTGAACTGCTTTTTGTTCGCAATTAGACAGTGTGAAAGAGGCTGAGACTTTTTTCTTTCTTCTTCTCTTATTAAAACCATAAGCCTCACATCCTCTTTGATTGTGAAGGGCTCTTCACTATTCATACACATCTGAAATAGGCCATGTATAGTCCAGACAGCTGGCCAGAACACAATTCACATGTCTTAAATGTCATGTTTTACTGTACTGTGTTAATAGAACAAACAGAATATTAAATTTATATCTATGCCTCAGAGTGAAAGTAGAGATACCCCTTAAAGTGTTCGCTGTTTTCACATGTTCAGGGTCTCAAATAATGCTAATTTTCAATATTGATTAATCTTTTAGTGTAACAATAGTGACAAACATAATCATTATCTTCTGAGATGCAAAGTGATGCTTTCAAACTGTTTATTTTCTCTGAATTACAGCCTAAAACCCAAGAGATGTCAGTTGTCAATGATATGAAACAGAGATATAAGGCACATCTTCTCATTTGAATGACTAATCAATAAATCAGATACTTGCTTCAGCACTAGATGTGTTTAAAAGTCCTACAGTGTACTTCAGTTCTTATACAGCTTGTTTACCTTGTGTCCATGTAGCATCTCGTCTCATTGAAAACATGGATGCTAGTGTGGACCCCTGTGAGAACTTCTACCAGTATGCATGTGGAGGCTGGCTGAAAAAGAACATCATCCCAGAGACTAGCTCCAGATACAGCACCTTTGACATCTTACGAGATGAACTGGAGGTCATCCTCAAAGGTTAGACACCTATACACCAATACGTACCCACACACACACACACACACACACACACACACACAATACACACTATATTTCCTACATGATAACCACTGATGAGAAAGTAGCCCAGAGCAGCAAATAGTTTTGAGTCCATTTATAAGAAAATGAGAGCTACTTTAGCTAAAGAGGACTGTCCTTCAGGGACTGCAGCTCTATAGATATCACAAATACCATGGGAATTCAGCTTCAGCGCTGCCTACATAGGAGCATTTGTCAACAGAGGCTGGCTGCATTATCAGTGTGTGTGTGTGTGTGTGTGTTTGCGTGTGTAGATGTGTGTTCAGGTAAGACATCAGTATACACAAATGAACAAAAAAACCCCAATAATTTTAAGTCTGTATGTGTATATTTCAGGTGCTTTGCCATATCGGAGCAGGTATGAGAGTCTTGTAGCTTCACTGTGGTGTAGTTGACACAGAGAGCTGAGTGTGTGTGTGTGTGTGTGTGTGTGTGTGTGTGTGTCCCATATTTCATGCTGTCAGTGNTGAGTGTGTGTGTGTGTGTGTGTGTGTGTGTGTGTGTGTCCCATATTTCATGCTGTCAGTGAGAAGGCCAGCAGAGTCCTGAGGTGACATTTGGTACTAAATCTTTGGTAGGTATAAACTTTTCATGGACAAGCAAAGCTCTTCATCTCTCATAAATTTACGATTTATATGTCAATACCTTCCAAGTTAATACAGACAGTGGAGGGGAGAAGAGTGAATCAAAGAGAAAGACTCATCCTTACGGGGCAAGGAACATTATGGTCTAAAGTGCATTCTCTCTTGTGGACTCAGCTAATTTGCACCGGTCTCTGTCACTTTATCTGGCTAATCTTGCTGAAAAACAACATGATAGGCATTTATGACATGCAATTCAGTTTTCAAAATATAAACTCTAGCATAAGTGTTGATAGACAAAATAAGACATGCACCACTGCAAAAAGAATAATATTTAATCTCAGAAACATGATATGTACTGCTGAGTTTTCTAGTAAAAGCACACAGTAGGATACCTATATTTGTACTGTAACTGTTTTGTAGTGTACTTGTTATGAAAATATGATGTAGTTCTCTTCTCTTCTCTTCTCTTCTCTTCCATTTTTATGATCTCCAACAAAAGACCATTTGTTAAATTCAACAGTAGTTTGGCAACATTTAGCAGAACATATATTATAAAATAACAGTCCCTTGCCTATCACTGTGGATTTCCCTCCACAATGGCATCTTCATATTTTAACCAACAATGACAGAAATACAAGCACCCACAAATCACACCAACAGAGGGAAAAAAGAAAATAAACATTACTCAACAAGGGTTCTTTTTGTTACCCTAGCAGATTTATGTGTGTTTCAGTATATGAGTGGGGTTAAGTGCAGTCTGTTCATTTCACATTTATGTGTTTCAATGTGATATGGCTGATTTTTTTTTTAAATATTTGCTGCATTTCTGAAAGAAGAGTGAGTGTGGTTGATCTTTTACTATGATTAATTGTTCTTAGTGCTGCATTTACATTTACCACAAAGAAATGGAACAGCTAAAGAACTGGCCCTAATTATTCAACAGATTAAGTTCAGTGCTGCTCGTTCCTTTAGGCTGTCGCTTGACAGAGTTGGAATGTCTCAGTTTGTACGGTCTATGCATGCATGTTCAGGTTTACTTTGTGTGTGTCTGTATAGATCTGTGTGTGACGGAGAGAGTAATGTGTATTTAAGATTATAGCCAATCTGATAGTCCAAACAGGCGTGTGTAGCTGTGCAGATACAGCAGAAGCCAGAGTTGGTTTCCACTTACAGTAGTAACTAAGACCTACTAGCACTCACACTTGAGTTATTCCTTGATGACTGATGTGTGTGAAGGTGTAGCCACGGCCGCGTGAGGCCTCAGCAGAGCCTCTGACCTTTTCTCTGGGATGTGACATCAAACACATGTCCTCTGGTCTCTGGGCTGGTTGCTGCCGCCTGCCTGGATACCACCGCCTGCTGATGGAGAGATCCTTTTCCTGTCAGCAGCTTCAGGGGCCTGGAAACACCTGGACACTGCAGAGCTCCAGGCGGCATGACAGCAATAAAAAGGCTGTGCACATGTACATGTGTGTGTATGGTTGTGTGTAGATTTGTGGTTGCTTGTAAATGCCTGGGATTGTTCTCTACTGCTGTAAAAGGCCATAAATGATTCATAATGAGGATATGCACTCTGATTGTAACCACAGGAGTCTGTGTGGGCGTGTGTTACATGTGTGCATGTGTGTGTGTGCTCATCTGGGTAAAGGTCTTTTCCCCTCCCCCCCTTGCTTAAGTGTGTGTACTGTGCAATAATTTGCCCAATTGACCGTGAGCTTTTTAATTACTAACTTGTTTGTGCCAAGGAAGAAATAGAACAGGCAGAAGAGGACAAGAGAAAAGGTTTTGATCAGACTAAAAAATATAAAGCTTGACATTGATGATGGTCAAGTGAAAGACAAAAGGAGAGCGAGAGAAGAAGAGACAAGTAGAAAGATGAGTGGTTTGAGGAGATGTGAGGAAAAATTCTGTAGCCGGAGGATGATGGTTTATTGAGAAAAACTTTGAGGATAGGTCAGGAAATGTGAAACAGCATGTGGTAGTCATCTTTAGGCTAAGCCCTATTTATGTATGTCCATCTGTAGCATAAATATAGATTATGCATAACAGTAATATATGAATATTAATTAAGATAAAGCAATGGTATGCAAAGTTGCAATGTTAAGATCATAATTTCAATAAAGAAATATTAATCTTATTTAAACTGGACACCATTCACGTTATGTGGAAAATTAAGTCATTTAAACTTAATATTTTGATTAATTAATATTCAGTCTCAGATCTTAACTTAATATTCGGGCTCAAACCTGAAAAGTAATGGTTTTTGACTCATCCAGTGATTCCTTCTCCGAACTGAAACAGGCAAA